>OZ035840.1:35951472-35978972 GCA_964034765.1 Knipowitschia caucasica
AAATGCTCTTTTACAGTCACGGACCAGTTTTTAGCTCCAAACATGCTAATATCACACATCCCCCCTCCCAATCTATATACATGTGCTCTTTTCAAACTTGTCACACCTTGAGTAATAGTCATAGCACTGTTTTCGGCCGACTCTGGATATCTATTCTATATAATGAGAAGAGGAGTGGTCTGAGGGTGGAGCCTTGTGGAACCCCTTAGAAGAGTTTTGAGCTGGCTGACGACTGCAGTGGTCAGAGGTGTCACAGCGAAAACTCAGGGCTTAAAGATTGTGGCAGGAATGTTTTGAATAAAGAAAAACATTAAAATGGTGGTGGGCTGGTGACGGAGAGGGGCAATGCTGCAGATTTTACAGTAAATTATATTACAAAGTGAGTTATCAATTTGGTTTGAGTGTATAAACACATAGTTTGAGAAAAGGGGAAGGCAACATAAGCTTCAGCCTATATTCCCTTTTCGGTTTAATTCTTAGAAAGAGAGGAATTTTTGTTGTTGTTGTAATGACCAAAAAAAATTAAAATATGAAATAAAAATAAATAAAATAAGCTGATACTGCTTTTTTGGATGTATTCTTGGCACACCTAGATACTTTGTCTTGCAGTACAGCTAAACATGTTGGCTGTGTCCAAAACGCTAGGCATCGTGCCGCGTAGGGTGGATACGTAGGCATCGTAGGAAGGTACCTTCAGAGCCGCGTAGGCCTCAGGCGAGGTAGGCAGCGAGACGTCTGCCGTTGGTTTTATTTCAAAGAGAAAATAATTGGTCCGAGTGTGGAGCCTTGTGGAACTCCCCTATACTAGCTGTGGTTTATCATTATAGCTTTATTATAGGAAATAGTGGCATTAGCAATCGGACAAGGGGGTGAGGCATTATATGAATGGAGCATGGACTATCTAGACAGGGGGGCGTGGCATATCTAGACAGGGGGCGTGGCATATCTAAAGAGGGCGTGGCCTCATATTTTTAGGAGAGCCCACTGCACTAATACTACGTCTTGTAACCAACACTCTGAATGTGAAAAGCAAATCTTTTGAAATGTTTCTATTTCCTGTTGCAGCCAAAACCTGTGGTACCAGAACCCAAATCAGAACCAGTCCCAGAGGTGATCCCAGAACCAGCGCCCGCTCCAGTCACAGCCTCAGAACCAGTGGTGGAGGCCGCACCAGCACCAGTGGTAGAGGCCGCACCGGAACCAGTGGTAGAGGCCGCACCGGAACCAGTAGTTGAGGCTGCACCGGAACCAGTAGTCGAGGCCGCACCAGAACCAGTGGTAGAGGCCGCACCGGAACCAGTAGTCGAGGCCGCACCGGAACCAGTAGTTGAGGCCGCACCGGAACCAGTGGTAGAGGCCGCACCAGAACCCGTGGTTGAGGCTGTACCAGAACCAGTAGTCGAGGCTGTACCAGAACCAGTAGTCGAGGCCGCACCAGAACCAGTAGTCGAGGCCGCACCAGAACCAGTGGTACTAGAAGCTAAAGTGGAACCAGAGCCCATACCGGAGCCTGAACCTGTGGTAGAAGCCACTCCGGAACCAGTGGTACCGGAACCAACCCCAGAGCCCGCCCCAGAGCCAGCGAAGGAACCAGAACCCGTCCCAGTAGAAGAACCTGCCTCACCAGAACCAGAAACACCAACAGAAGAACCAAAGCCAGAACCAGAACCCATCGCAGAGAACGGTACAGAAACACGGACACAGTCAGTGGTCCCTCACTATGATGCAGTTTTCGGCCTCGCTTATTTACAGATATCATTTATTTTCCCAGTGGGCTTTACCAGCGTCATCAACATCAGAGGACGCTAGTTTGACAAGACAGTGACCTTTGATTAAGATCAGAATAAAACTTTGGCTGTGTGCTCTGTGGTGATGAGTTCAGAGGCTCTTTTTCTCTCTGGTCTCTCTGTGTTCTCCCTGGTCCCTCTCTGGTCTCTCTCTGGTCCCTCTCTGGTCCCTCTCTGGTCCCTCTCTGGTCTCTCTCTGGTCTCTCTCTGGTCTCTCTCTGTTCTCTCTGGTCTCTCTCTGGTCTCTCTCTGGTCTCTCTCTGGTCCCTCTCTGGTCTCTCTCTGGTCTCTCTCTGGTCTCTCTCTGGTCTCTCTCTGGTCCCTCTCTGGTCTCTCTCTGGTCTCTCTCTGTTCTCTCTGGTCTCTCTCTGGTCTCTCTCTGGTCTCTCTCTGGTCCCTCTCTGGTCTCTCTCTGGTCCCTCTCTGGTCTCACTCTGGTCTCTCTCTGGTCTCACTCTGGTCTCTCTCTGTTCACTCTGGTCTTCCCCTTGTCCTCAGTCTTGCTCCTACCCCTCAGCTGCAGCTGTATTATACAGTGTATGCACAGCTTTTGACAGCTGTAGCAACACTCAGATCTACAACCAACAGATTTGATGTTTCTGCGGTAAGAAAAGTGTATAAAGTGTGTGTGAGGGTTGTTTCAACTGAAACGGTTACCGGTTACTGTGGTTACTGTGGTTACTGTGACAACCCCAGTCAGAAAGAGCTTGTTGCTGCATTCCTCTGACACAGCTGTGATCACAGCCGCTGCTTCTGCCTCAGACCAAAGGGAAACATTCCCAGTGCATAAACATGGTTTCATACCGGTATTACATCATGTTGTGTTCTTTGTTTACTTCTGCGTAGTTGACAGTTTGGGCCTGTTCCTCTTATCAGCTCCTCCAGACGCAGATCTGAGCTGTAAGCAGCTGATCAGAGCTGCACCAGACCTACATCACTTTCACTTTAATAACTTCAGCCGTGAGGGTCAGGATGAGGACCTCAGAGCCACGCCCTGGTCAGACACACTTTCACCTTTTAAAACCTGGATAATAACATCATTTTCCATGAAGCAGAGCTGGAGGCATGAAAACAGTTTACGCTGGTCCCTGGTTAAACACAGGAGTGAGTGTTCTAGAAGAAACCATAAGTGAAATCCTCTCACACACTTTATAAACTTTTCTAACCACCTGAACTCACAGCTGTTGAAGTGCAGTCACAGAGAGAGCTGCTGCAGCTGTCGAAATCTGTGCATACACTGTACACTGTAAAACACAGCTGCAGAGGGCCGCTCTCTGAGAGGAAGGAACAGGACTGAGGCCTACAGGACGACCATTGTAGTCCTCTGATCAGTGCTCCAACTCAGAGTGAGGGACCTCTAAACTTTTAAACAATTCCGGAAAAAAAAATACTTTTTGTTCTTTTCTAAGGCTCAGATTTGAACAAAAACAATTGGCAATAAAACATCTAATTTAAATATTATTATTATATATTATTTTTTGCACACCCTCGAGGGGTCTGGAGACTCTGGCCAGAGTCAAAGCGGACCTCAGATCAGAGAATGAGGTAAATGACAGACTCCTCTCTGATTGGTCCTCTCTCTTACAGACGTAGCGGCGGCGGAAGAGAAGGTCACGTTCACTCCAGGAAAGAAGAAGAGTAAGTTTGAGACGCTGCTGACCAAAGAGGAGATCGAGGAGGAGCAGAGGTAAGCCCCGCCCATCGGGACAAGCAGCGCCCCGTATGCATTAGCCCCGCCCACTTACTCCCCAGAGCATGATGGGACGCCTGCATGATGCTTGTCCGTTAGCCTCATCTCTGGTCCAGACGAGTCTCTCCTGGTGAACCCCTTAATCCTCAGTCTAATCCCGTAGTCCTCAGTGTAAACCTAGTCCTGGTCAAAACCTGGTCCTGGTCTAACCACAGAGTGGTGCTGTGTTACAGGGTGGAGCTCACTTCAGAGCTCACGAGTCTCTGACTGTTTTTGGTAAGACTTTTCATCTTCATCTCTTAATAATAGTAACTCTGTGTGGGACCTGACTCAGACCAGTGGTCCGAGGGCGGAGTCCTGTGGGACCCACAGTGGTCTTAAAAAGGCTTAAATCATTTAATTTATTAATTTGGAAATACTAAAAAATGTTCTACTGTATTTTAATAATATTAATACAGTCCTGGCTCAGTCCGGTTTCATTCCTGGTTCGGGCCTGGCTCAGTCCTGGCTCAGTCCTGGCTCAGTCCTGGCTCAGTCCTGGCTCAGTCCTGGCTCAGTCCTGGCTCAGTCCTGGCTCAGTCCTGGCTCAGTCCTGGCTCAGTCCTGCCTCAGTCCTGCCTCAGTCCTGCCTCAGTCCTGCCTCAGTCCTGGCTCAGTCCTGGCTCAGTCCTGCCTCAGTCCTGCCTCAGTCCTGCCTCAGTCCTGGCTCAGTCCTGGCTCAGTCCTGCCTCAGTCCTGCCTCAGTCCTGGCTCAGTCCTGGCTCAGTCCTGCCTCAGTCCTGCCTCAGTCCTGCCTCAGTCCTGCCTCAGTCCTGCCTCAGTCCTGCCTCAGTCCTGCCTCAGTCCTGCCTCAGTCCTGCCTCAGTCCTGGCTCAGTCCTGCCTCAGTCCTGGCTCAGTCCTGGCTCAGTCCTGGTTTAATCCTGGTTCAGTCCTGGCTCAGTCCTGCCTCAGTCCTGGCTCAGTCCTGCCTCAGTCCTGCCTCAGTCCTGGTTTTGTCCTGGTTCAGTCCTGGCTCAGTCCTGGCTCAGTCCTGGTTTCGTCCTGGTTCAGTCCTGGCTCAGTCCTGCAGGCTCTGGGTCAGAGGACAAAGAGCTGCTCCACATATTCCTCCAGAGCCCACCCCCAAACAGCAGCTCTATCAGAATATAAATATTCAACAAACATGTAGGCCACTTATAATGAGAGGCCAAACTACAGGGCCACTGTGGAGGCACATCTGACTGTTACCACTTATAATGAGAGAGTAAAGAAGTCACAACTACACTTGCTTGTACTATGTTTCCAGGGAATATAGAGAAAATAGGTCAGAGGATAATAATATGAATGTTTATGTTGAGCCTGGAGAGAGTGTGCAGTGGCGCCCTCTGCTGGACACACCACTCACTGCACCTACAGTCAGGAAGAAGAGAGAAGGACCAGAGAGAAGGGCTTTTAATCATTTAGAATAACATTTACTATTACTACATCTACTAATACTACTACTTATAATACTACTGTTATTACTACTTCATCCACTACTGCTACTACTAAGACTCATAGGCCATAAACAGATGGACAATAGACTGTAAACATGAAGCCTATTGACTTACATGTAAAAGTAAACTCCTCAAAGCTCGGGTTCAGTGGATTTTAGAATCTCCTCTACGTTGTTTCGTTTTAAATCCATAAGTTTTCTATAAATCCACACCTTTGTGCCACAAACTCCACTCGCTCTCGTCCGCTCTAATCTGTGCGGGTGCAGGTCGTGTTCCTCTGCTCTGATTGGTCCAGTCTGTCCCTGTTACAGCATAGAGTGAATGCCCTCGGAACAAATGCCCATATAAGGAAATTGGCTCCAGCTTGTTCAAATCTTCTTCTTCTACTAAAGCTAACACTATTGTGATGTCACACTCTGTCATTTCGCTCTCAATATACGGTGTATGATGTTACTCCTACGATTGCTGCTTATACTAAAACTGCTGCTGCTGAATCCGGCGCATGGTGAGTCCAATGTTTTCTAACACATTTGTTTCTCTGGTCTCTCTCTGGTCTCTCTCTGGTCTCTCTCCGGTCTCTCTCTGGTCTCTCTCTGGTCTCTCTCTGGTCTCTCTCTGGTCTCTCTCTGGTCTCTCTCTGGTCTCTCTCTGGTCTCTCTCTGGTCTCTCTCTGGTCTCTCTCTGGTCTCTCTCTCTGGTCTCTCTCTTTAGTCTCTCTCTGGTCTCTCTCTGGTCTCTCTCTGGTCTCTCTCTCTGGTCTCTCTCTTTAGTCTCTCTCTGGTTCTCTCTCTGGTCTCTCTCTCTGGTCTCTCTCTGGTCTCTCTCTCTGGTCTCTCTCTGGTCTCTCTCTGGTCTCTCTCTGGTCTCTCTCTCTGGTCTCTGTTCTCTCTCGTCTCTCTCTGGTCTCTCTCTGGTCTCTCTCTGGTCTCTCTCTGGTGTCTCTCTGGTCTCTCTAGTCTCTCTCTCTGGTCTCTCTGTCTGGTCTCTCTCTAGTCTCTCTCTCTAGTCTCTCTCTCTGGTCTCTCTCTAGTCTCTCTCTCTGGTCTCTCTCTGGTCTCTCTCTGGTCGCTCTCTGGTCTCTCTCTGGTCTCTCTCTCTGGTCTCTCTCTTTAGTCTCTCTCTGGTCTCTCTCTGGTCTCTCTCTCTGGTCTCTCTCTCTTTAGTCTCTCTCTGGTCTCTCTCTGGTCTCTCTCTGGTCTCTCTCTGGTCTCTCTCTCTGGTCTCTCTCTGGTCTCTCTCTCTGGTCTCTCTCTGGTCTCTCTCTGGTCTCTCTCTGGTCTCTCTCTGGTCTCTCTCTCTGGTCTCTCTCTGGTCTCTCTCTGGTCTCTCTCTGGTCTCTCTCTTTAGTCTCTCTCTTTAGTCTCTCTCTGGTCTCTCTCTCTGGTCTCTCTCTTTAGTCCTCTGGTCTCTCTGGTCTCTCTCTGGTCTCTCTCTGGTCTCTCTCTGGCCTCTCTCTGGTCTCTCTCTGGTCTCTCTCTGGTCTCTCTCTCTGGTCTCTCTCTGGTCTCTCTCTGGTCTCTCTCTGGTCTCTCTCTGGTCTCTCTCTGGTCTCTCTCTGGTCTCTCTCTGGTCTCTCTCTCTGGTCTCTCTCTGGTCTCTCTCTGGTCTCTCTCTGGTCTATCTCTGGTCTCTCTCTGGTCTCTCTCTCTGGTTCCTCTCTCTGGTCTCTCTCTGGTCTCTCTCTGGTCTCTCTCTGGTCTCTCTCTCTGGTTCCTCTCTCTGGTCTCTCTCTGGTCTCTCTCTGGTCTCTCTCTGGTCTCTCTCTGGTCTCTCTCTGGTCTCTCTCTGGTCTCTCTCTGGTCTCTCTCTGGCCTCTCTCTGGT
Organism: Knipowitschia caucasica; assembly: GCA_964034765.1. Lineage (NCBI taxonomy): Eukaryota > Metazoa > Chordata > Actinopteri > Gobiiformes > Gobiidae > Knipowitschia > Knipowitschia caucasica. Next base: position 35,958,250 of record OZ035840.1, read on the forward strand.
CTCTCTCTGGTCTCTCTCTGGTCTCTCTCTGGTCTCTCTCTCTGGTCTCTCTCTGGTCTCTCTCTGGTCTCTCTCTGGTCTCTCTCTGGTCTCTCTCTGGCCTCTCTCTGGTCTCTCTCTGGTCTCTCTCTGGTCTCTCTCTCTGGTCTCTCTCTGGTCTCTCTCTGGTCTCTCTCTGGTCTCTCTCTGGTCTCTCTCTGGTCTCTCTCTGGTCTCTCTCTGGTCTCTCTCTGGTCTCTCTCTGGTCTCTCTCTGGTCTCTCTCTCTGGTCTCTCTCTGGTCTCTCTCTGGTCTCTCTCTGGTCTATCTCTGGTCTCTCTCTGGTCTCTCTCTCTGGTTCCTCTCTCTGGTCTCTCTCTGGTCTCTCTCTGGTCTCTCTCTGGTCTCTCTCTCTGGTTCCTCTCTCTGGTCTCTCTCTGGTCTCTCTCTGGTCTCTCTCTGGTCTCTCTCTGGTCTCTCTCTGGTCTCTCTCTGGTCTCTCTCTGGCCTCTCTCTGGTCTCTCTCTGGTCTCTCTCTGGTCTCTCTCTCTGGTCTCTCTCTGGTCTCTCTCTGGTCTCTCTCTGGTCTCTCTCTGGTCTCTCTCTGGTCTCTCTCTGGTCTCTCTCTGGTCTCTCTCTGGTCTCTCTCTCTGGTCTCTCTCTGGTCTCTCTCTGGTCTCTCTCTGGTCTATCTCTGGTCTCTCTCTGGTCTCTCTCTCTAGTCTCTCTCTCTGGTCTCTCTCTAGTCTCTCTCTCTGGTCTCTCTCTGGTCTCTCTCTGGTCGCTCTCTGGTCTCTCTCTGGTCTCTCTCTCTGGTCTCTCTCTTTAGTCTCTCTCTGGTCTCTCTCTGGTCTCTCTCTCTGGTCTCTCTCTTTAGTCTCTCTCTGGTCTCTCTCTGGTCTCTCTCTGGTCTCTCTCTGGTCTCTCTCTGGTCTCTCTCTCTGGTCTCTCTCTGGTCTCTCTCTCTGGTCTCTCTCTGGTCTCTCTCTGGTCTCTCTCTGGTCTCTCTCTCTGGTCTCTCTCTGGTCTCTCTCTGGTCTCTCTCTTTAGTCTCTCTCTTTAGTCTCTCTCTGGTCTCTCTCTCTGGTCTCTCTCTTTAGTCTCTCTCTGGTCTCTCTCTGGTCTCTCTCTGGTCTCTCTCTGGCCTCTCTCTGGTCTCTGGTCAACAACTGTGTCGTATGATATTGTCTGGTGTGCCGTGAGAAATTTGCCAACTTAGTCTAAAAATAACTGCATTCACTATTGACGAGCACTGACTTGTCTTGAACTGTGGAGTAACCACGTAATACTTTTTCATATCAGTAGGTGGCAGCAGATAGCTAAGTACTTTGAAATTTAAGAATTGGATGCAACCACCAAATGTAACAAGTAGCTGGGTGGCGAGAAATGTGAGAATTGGACACGACCAACCAACGTAAGAGGCAGCGGGGAGAATTTTGGCGATTGAGAAGTGGATGTGATTGAGACGTTTTTGAAAAGGAATTATGGCTTTTCTGAACAGGATTCACATCCTCCGCTCTGACCCCGGGGGCAGCTGTGGCCCGTTTTGTACTGACAGCCGCTTTGACAACAGCTCAGCGAACGCACATCCGTAACATGGTGCCGCACGCGGACCCCAGTCGCGCGGACAGAACCATGGAGTCGCGGACAGAACCATGGAGTCGCGGACAGAACCATGGAGTCGCGGACAGAACCATGGAGTCGCGGACAGAACCATGGAGTCGCGGACAGAACCATGGAGTCGCGGACAGAACCATGGAGTCGCGGACAGAACCATGGAGTCGCGGACAGAACCATGGAGTCGGACGCGGACAGAACCATGGAGTCGCGGACAGAACCATGGAGTCGCGGACAGAACCATGGAGTCGCGGACAGAACCATGGAGTCGCGGACAGAACCATGGAGTCGCGACAGAACCATGGAGTCGCGACAGAACCATGGAGTCGCGGACAGAACCATGGAGTCGCGGACAGAACCATGGAGTCGCGGACAGAACCAGCGCACCGGAGTCGCGGACAGAACCATGGAGTCGCGGACAGAACCATGGAGTCGCAGACAGAACCATGGAGTCGCAGACAGAACCATAGAGTCGTGGACAGAACCATGGAGTCGCGGACAGAACCATGGAGTCGTGGACAGAACCATGGAGTCGCGGACAGAACCATGGAGTCGCGGACAGAACCATGGAGTCGCAGACAGAACCATGGAGTCGCAGACAGAACCATGGAGTCGTGGACAGAACCATGGAGTCGCGGACAGAACCATGGAGTCGCAGACAGAACCATGGAGTCGCAGACAGAACCATGGAGTCGTGGACAGAACCATGGAGTCGCGGACAGAACCATGGAGTCGCGGACAGAACCATAGAGTCGTGGACAGAACCATGGAGTCGTGGACAGAACCATGGAGTCGTGGACAGAACCATGGAGTCGCAGACAGAACCATGGAGTCGCGGACAGAACCATGGAGTCGTGGACAGAACCATGGAGTCGCAGACAGAACCATGGAGTCGTGGACAGAACCATGGAGTCGCGGACAGAACCATCTGCGCGGTCCTTGACTCAGACTTGGCTCCTGTTTTTCCCCGAGTCTCTCTCGTGTCTTTTGCCGAAGCCCAAAACTCCTGAATTTAAAGCTCGGATACCTACATTTTCCCCATGCATTAAAAATGCATGTTATTTGTGCAAAAAGTAAAATGTTGTGAACAAATCAAACAGAACACACAGCAGGGCATTTTTTTAATCATTATTTTTCACACATAAGTGTGTCACCTCTGAGTCATTATTTGACTTTTTGGGCTGAGAGTGGATTTTTGTATGTTTTTTTTCCCCACTTTATTCCCAAACTCTTGTTAACTCATTGTATTGAGAAATATTAAACCAAGCTTAATGTCAAGGCCTGGATTTAAGCACTTTGATAAGAATGACTTTATATCAGGACTAGAACCTCCCGCCACAAGAACAGTTTCTTCCCCTCTGCTGTTGGACTCTTGAACACTTCTTAACCTGTCCCCCCGCCCTTTATAAAGTCACTTTACTGCCCATCATACGTCACTTTACTTCACTGTACTGCTGTCACCTTACATTGTGTGCACCATGTGCACTTGTATATTGTAAATAGTAACTGTAACTCTATTTTAAATTTACATTTATTCCTTTAGAAGTGTTTTTTATTCTTTATTTATTTTTTATTATCTCTTTCTGACTGTTGCACTGAGCCAAAGCAATTTCCAAGTCTGTGACCTCCTGTTACTTACGTGGCAATAAAAATGATTCTGATTCTGATTTTGTACAGAGCATATTTTTTTACATTTTCTCCTGGTGGTGTGCCACAAGATTTTTTCATTGAAAAAAGTGTGCCTTGGCTCAAAAAAGGTTGAAAAACACTGAGCTACACTATGGGGACACGGGTACCATGGGGGAGGGGGCTACAGGTACACTATGGGGACACGGGTACCATGGGGGAGGGGGCTCAGGCCAGTACCCAGGGGCAGTTCGAGTCCTCAGTCTCTGATCTCACTCACTCCTCTCTCTCTCCTCAGGACGGGTGTAAACGGTCGCCGGGCACCCCCTCCTCGATGCCCGTGTCCTTGTCCATGCCTCTGTCCCTCCCCCACTCCTCTTCCTCCTCCTCCGCCCTGTCGCAGGACCCCCCCAGCCGTCGGCGTAGTAACGGGGAGAACTCTCAACACAAGTGGGCTCAGCGTCTGGACAAACTGAGGCTGTCACGGTCGCCTCCCCCCGCCCTGAGCGTGGCGCCCGCTTCCAGCACCATGCCGAGCCTCGCCAACGCCACGGGCAACCGGAGGCCAGGACGACTGGTAACTCAGGATTTACTCTCTGTCTCCACACTCTCCTCTCTTCTCCTCTCTTCTCCTCACAGTCCTCTCTCCTGTCTTCCCTTCTCTACTTTCTCTCCTCTCCTCACTCCTCTCCCCTCACTTCTCTTTTCTCTCTCCTCTCCTTTCTGTAGTTTGAAAGTGGGCCATTTAGACAGAAGGGTCGGGCCTCGCCTCTCTATCCTCTCTCTCTTTTCCTCACTCCTCTGTCTCCTCTCTCCTCACTCCTCTCTCTCCTCTCTCCTCTCCTCACTCCTCTGTCTCCTCTCTCTCTTTTCCTCACTCCTCTCTCTCCTCTCTCCTCTCCTCACTCCTCTGTCTCCTCTCTCTCTTTTCCTCTCTCTCCTCACTCCTCACTCCTCTGTCTCCTCTCTCTCTTTTCCTCACTCCTCTGTCTCCTCTCTCTCTTTTCCTCACTCCTCTCTCTCCTCTCCTCACTCCTCTGTCTCCTCTCTCTCTTCCTCACTCCTCTCTCCTCTCTCCTCACTCCTCTGTCTCCTCTCTCTCTTTTCCTCACTCCTCTCTCTCCTCTCTCCTCTCTTTTCCTCACTCCTCTGTCTCCTCTCTCTCTTTTCCTCACTCCTCTCTCTCCTCTCTCCTCTCTCTCTTTTCCTCACTCCTCTCTCTCCTCTCTCCTCTCTCTTCTCTCTCCTCTCCTCACTCCTCTGTCTCCTCTCTCTCTTTTCCTCACTCCTCTCTCTCCTCTCTCTCTTTTCCTCACTCCTCTGTCTCCTCTCTCTCCTCACTCCTCTGTCTCCTCTCTCTCTTTTCCTCACTCCTCTCTCTCCTCTCTCCTCTCCTCTTCTCCTCTCCTCTCCTCTCTCTGCAGTTTGAAAATGAGGCGTTCAGAAAGAAGGGTCAGGCCTCACCTCTCTCTCCTCTGCAGGTGCGGGAGGGCGGGGTCTCCGTAAGCTCCTCCCACGATGACTTTGGGGGTGGCGCTCACACGTTTTCCGGTTTCTCCTTTGGTCTGCTGCATCACGGCGCAGACGGCACGCCACAGACGCCCGGGGGCAGCCTGCCGTGGAGAGGCAGCCGTTGGCACAAGTGCAGACTGGTGCTGAGGGAAAGGGAGCGCGAGGGCGAGCGAGGGGACGACTTCTACCTGGAGTTCTTCATCCCTCCCAAGGTCAGGGGTCACAGCAGGGTCAGGGGTCACATCAGGGTCAGGGGTAAGGGTCTCGCTGGAGGACTCACTCATGTCCACATGTGTCCTCAGGCGTCCAAGCCTCGCCTTAGCGCCCCCTGCTGTTCCATTGTGGAAGTGAGGAGCACCACAGCTCTGGAGATGCCCGACAAAGAGAACACCTTTCTGCTGCAGGTAAAGTACTACTGCTACTACTATTACTACTGCTACTACTGCTACTATTACCACTACAACTACTACTGCTACTGCTACTACTATTACTATTACTATTACTATTACTATTACTATTACTACTGCTACTACTATTACTATTACTATTACTACTGCTACTATTACCACTACAACTACTACTACTGCTACTGCTGCTACTACTGGCGGCACGGTGGCTGAGTGGTTAGCACTCTCGCCTCTCAGCAAGAAGGTCCTGGGTTCGAATCCCGGTCGGACCAGAGCCTTTCTGAGTGGAGTTTGTATGTTCTCCCCGTGTCTGCGTAGGTTTCCTCCGGGTACTCCGGTTTCCCCTACCACTAAAAATATGTACAATAGTTCTGGCATGTTCTTCCTGTACTGGCCCCGCTCCCATCTCTGTGTGGAGTGAGAGACAAATGCCCATAATTAACAATTGTAAACTGCTTTGAGACTCAGATCTGCAGTGAAAAGGCGGTATATAAATAAAAAAAAAACGTACTTACTTACTACTGCTACTGCTGTTTCTACAACTACGAGTGCTTCTCCTACTGCTTCTGCCGTCTTAGCCTGTCTCCTGTTGCAGATGGACTCGGCTCAGTACATGATCGAGACTCGTGACGCGGTGCAGATGAGGGCGTGGCTTAGTGACATCCGCAACGCCATGTGCATCAGGTAAGTGATGTCATCAGAAGACAGTGATGTCATAAGTGATGTCATCAGTGATGTTATCAGAGGACGGAGATGTCATCAGGGAACAGTGATTTCTACAGACCTGAGTCATGAGAGCGTCAGGACATGTGTGTCACCTCCTGCTTCTTCCTCCGTCTAGAACTCACTCAGTTAAAGCTGTGGTACCCAACTTTTCCCTCCCATTATTAAAGTTGGTTGTGCCCATAGACTGTATACTCTGAGTGGACTGGTCAGTCCTTATATGGTCATATGTGGATAACTGGAGGAACACTTCCTTGTGTTTGTTATTGTTGTTGTTGCAGTGAACAGGACGAGTCTGAAGGGACCGGACCTCTGGACCTCAGCGGGACTCCGGAGATCATAGATCGCCTCTCACAAGGTCAGTCCTGGTTCAGTCCTGATACAGTCCTGGTTCAGTCCTGGTTCAGCCCAAAGAGGCATATATTGACTCTTTAAACCTTATGTTTGCAGTTTGTTACGGAGGCATCGCAGGCTCCTCCCCCCTCATGGATCCACTCCCCCCCGAGCTCCCGCCTCGCGCTCCTCTCGACGAATCGGACGCCAGGATCTTGGGAGGGGGCGGAGCCAGTCTGGGCACGCCATTCGCCGAGACGCCAGATGCCACCGGTACAAAAACATGTTGTATGGAATAAGAGATCTGGTGGTAGAAGTGGGACATGACACCCTGTTATATAATTACACGTCGAGCTGACTGGACCTGCAACCCGCGACTGAATCTTCTTCCAAATTACTAATTATTGGTGTAATTTTTTTCTGAGAAACTTGCTGTAGGCCATCAAATGTGATTCCCTCAGGTCTCTGGTCTCTCTCTGTTCTCTCTCTGGTCTCTCTTTGTCCTCTCTCTCTGGTCTCTCTCTGGTCTCTCTCTCTGGTCTCTCTCTGGTCTCTCTCTGGTCTCTCTCTGGTCTCTCTCTGGTCTCTCTCTCTGGTCTCTCTCTCTGGTCTCTCTCTCTGGTCTCTCTCTCTGGGCTTCTCTCTCTGGTCTCTCTCTGGTCTCTCTCTCTGGTCTCTCTCTCTGGTCTCTCTCTCTGGTCTCTCTCTCTGGTCTCTCTCTGGTCTCTCTCTGGTCTCTCTCTGGTCTCTCTCTGGTCTCTCTCTGGTCTCTCTCTGGTCTCTCTCTCTGGTCTCTCTCTGGTCTCTCTCTGGTCTCTCTCTGGTCTCTCTCTGGTCTCTCTCTCTGGTCTCTCTCTCTGGTCTCTCTCTGGTCTATCACTCTCTGGTCTCTCTCTCTGGTCTCTCTCTGGTCTATCACTCTCTGGTCTCTCTCTGGTCTATCACTCTCTGGTCTCTCTCTGGTCTATCACTCTCTGGTCTCTCTCTGGTCTCTCTCTCTGGTCTCTCTCTCTGGTCTCTCTCTGTTCTCTCTCTCTGGTCTCTCTCTCTGGTCTCTCTCTCTGGTCTCTCTCTCTGGTCTCTCTCTCTGGTCTCTCTCTCTGGTCTCTCTCTGGTCTCTCTCTCTGTACTCTCTCTCTGTACTCTCTTTCTGGTCTCTCTCTCTGGTCTCTCTCTCTGGTCTCTCTCTCTGGTCTCTCTCTGGTCTCTCTCTCTGGTCTCTCTCTCTGGTCTCTCTCTCTGGTCTCTCTCTCTGGTCTCTCTCTGGTCTCTCTCTGGTCTCTCTCTGGTCTCTCTCTGGTCTCTCTCTCTGGTCTCTCTCTGGTCTCTCTCTGGTCTCTCTCTGGTCTCTCTCTCTGGTCTCTCTCTGGTCTCTCTCTGGTCTCTCTCTGGTCTCTCTCTGGTCTCTCTCTGGTCTCTCTCTGGTCTCTCTCTCTGGTCTCTCTCTGGTCTCTCTCTGGTCTCTCTCTGGTCTCTCTCTGGTCTCTCTCTGGTCTCTCTCTGGTTGGTCTCTCTCTGGTCTCTCTCTGGTCTCTCTCTGGTCTCTCTCTCTGGTCTCTCTCTCTGTTTTCTCTCTCTGTTTTCTCTCTCTGTTCTCTCTCTCTGGTCTCTCTCTCTGGTCTCTTTCTCTGGTCTCTCTGTACTCTCTCTCTGGTCTCTCTCTCTGGTCTCTCTCTCTGGTCTCTCTCTCTGGTCTCTCTCTGGTCTCTCTCTGGTCCCCTTTTCCCTCTCTGGTCTTTCTCTAAAGTCTCTCCTCCTGGTCCTCAGGGTCGTTCCTCTTCTCTGACCCGCTCCCCTCAGACATGGCTGACCACCCTCTGAGTGAGTGCCAGTGGTTCCATGGGACACTTTCTCGGCTGAAGGCGGCTCAGCTGGTGTTGGCAGGAGGACCGGCCTCCCACGGTGTCTTCTTGGTCCGACAGAGCGAGACCCGCAGAGGAGAGTATGTGCTCACGTTCAACTTCCAGGGGAAAGCCAAGGTATGAGCCAGCGACCACACGGGGGCAGGTACAGGAGGTTATAACTGTGACTGAGGCCCTGTTTAGACGGAGACGCTGCGAAGCAATTTCTCCGTATTCAAAGACCAATGCGTCTACACAACGACGGAAAACGATGTAGTTCTAGCGTCCGGCCAGTAGGGGGCAGTGGAACTTTACAACACGACACACCCCAGCCCCCCCAGCAGTATAATCAGTTCCTCAACAACAATGTAACAAGAGCAGTGAAAATGGAATCAGAAACTACAGCTTAGCGTGGTTTCGTAGTATCCTCGTCTGCGTAACGATAGAAGCACACGTAGCGTTAGTTGATCCACCGCCATTGTTGTTTACGTTTGTTCTACTGCGCATGTCCAAATGTACGTGCGGGGAAGTGGTGAGTAGTCATCCGATGCACCGTCTCCGTGTGAAGAAAGGCCAATCCGACACCCAACTCTATGGTTTTACTGTCGCAGCGTCTCCGTGTAAACTGCGACTGAGTGAAGCTGATAAGATAACACTTTATTAGTATTAAAGTGACTAAAAGCAGTGCAAGAAGCTGCTTGACGTGTGACCTGAGTGAAGCAGACTGAGCTGTAGTACCTGTGCTCCTCTCTCCAGCACCTGCGACTGTCTCTGAACGAGGATGGCCAGTGCCGCGTGCAGCACCTGTGGTTCCAGTCCATCTTCGACATGTTGGAGCACTTCAGAGTTCACCCCATCCCCCTGGAGTCGGGCGGCGCCTCCGACGTCACGCTCATCAGCTTTGTGGGCGCCACGGCGGTGCGCCAGCCAGGTAACCACCACCACACATGCAGCAGGAACTAAAGCTAGGGTATGTAACTTTTGACGTATAAATGACACTTGGTTGAAGATGCAGTCAGTGATTTTGTTCCAGACGCTTTTTATTTATTTATTTATTTTTTGGGGGGAAATGTCCCTAAACCCTAAAAGTATAAAGTTATCATGAGTTTTCAAATAGAAATGGAATTGACCAGATGCCTATAGTCTCCAAAAATTTATAAAACATATTCCGGAGTGGACAGATAAAAATAAACCAATGGGATTCGTTCATCTCCAACAAACCAATGGGATGTGTTTACCGCCTTCAGCCTCTTCCTGTTTCCCAGAGTGCACCGGAGTTATCGGATTTTCTAAAATCTAAAATGGCTGAACAGAAAATGCCAATTTCTCGTTTGCTTCACTCTCTCTGTGACAAAGGAAAGAAAAAGCTGGATGTTTGGTTTGGTGGAGAGGGGGGGGGGGGAGTGGTTTGGGGGGGGGGGGTGGGGGGGGGGGGGGGGGGGGGGGAGTGGTTTGGTGGAGAGGGAGGGGAGGGGGAGTGGTTTGGTGGAGAGGGAGGGGAGGGGGAGTGGTTTGGTGGAGAGGGAGGGGAAGGGGGAGTGGTTTGGTGGAGAGGGAGGGGAAGGGGGAGTGGTTTTGGTGGAGAGGGGGGGGGGGTGGTTTGGTGGGGGGGGGGGGAGTGGTTTGGTGGAGAGGGAGGGGAGGGGGGAGCGGAGGGGGGAGTGGTTTGGTGGAGAGGGAGGGGGGAGTGGTTTGGTGGAGAGGGAGGGGGAGTGGTTTCCAGTTGGTGCTACGGCTAAGCTAACAAAATTGCTTACTGCACCTTTAAAGATGGGGTAAATACCTTTTAACCTTGTTTTTAACATATGTTTAAAGCCTGGGTACGTACATTTAGTCTAATAAATAACACATGTAGTTGAATAACATGTTACCTTTTATATAAGAAAGATCCCACAGATTCACTATTTGACTCTTTAGGTTGAGAGCCGATTGAATAATGTGACAGACCAAAAATGAGGAGCAACTGTTTTAGAGTCAGGAACTAGAGACATGGGTTTACTACGGAGTAATATCTTTAATGTTATGTACAACAGCTTTTATTGAACTTAGTCTGTACAAAAATCCTGATTAAACACATGCCCACTCAAGCCTCCAGGGGGCGCCAATAGCAAAACGAAAACCCTTTATATTAGACTCTGTGCTTAGGCTCAGACAGAAGTGGAGTCTAATGCAGTGTTTTTCAACCACTGTGCCGCGGCACACTAGTGTGCCGCATGATATTGTCTGGTGTGCCGTGAGAAATTCGTCTACTTTGTCTAAAAATAACTGCATTCGCTGTTGACGAGCGGTGACTTGTTTTGAACTGTGAGTAACCATGTAATACTTTTTCAAATCAGTAGATGGCAGCAGATAGCTAAGTACTTTGAAACTGAAAAATTGGATGCGACCACTGGCTGTAACAGGTCAGCATTGTGGCGAGAAAGGTAAAATTGGATGCGACCAACAAATGTGGGAGGGAGCGAGACAAGAGCTTTGTGGCGAGTGAGAAGTGAAAGTGATAGAGACGTTTTTGAAAATGAATTATGCCGTTTCTGAACAGGATTAACATCCTCCGCTCTGCCCCGGGGCAGCTGTGGCCGCGTTGTAGTGGTTTAACTATGAAATGTACGATTTTTGTACAACAGCTCTCGCGAACGCACTTCTGAACTGGGTACCGAGCGCAGACCATAGTCGAGTGGACAGAACCACAGACATGCGGACCGGACAGAACCATGGACTCGCGTTCAGGACCTCCCGTGTCCCTCATCCAAAACTCCTGAATTTAAAGCTCGGATACCTAAATGTTTCCCATGCACTAACAATGCATGTTCTTTGTGTGAGTTATTATTTGACTATTTGGGCAGAGAGTGGATTTTCTTAGTTTTTTTCCACACAGTTAGTGCCACTTTATTCCCAAACTCTTGTTAATTGTATCTATAAATATTAAATAAAGCTTAATGTCAAGGCCTGGACTTAAGCATTTTGATGAGAATAACTGTATATTGTGAATATAGGCTACAGAGTATACTGTATACATTATAAGATAAGATATACTTTATATATCACACAGAGTATGTACAGTATATATTTTTTTACATTAGTACTGTATACATTTTTACATTTTCTCCTGGAGGTGTGCCGCAAGATTTTTTCAGTGAAAAAAGTGTGCCTTGGCTCAAAAAAGGTTGAAAAACACTGATCTAATGATCCTAGAATGACTGCTGAATGGAAGAATACTCATTTTCAGATTCATGACATTTGTGGATCACATACCTCTCATTTCAAACACTGCAGCTGTTGTGTTGTGTTGTTGTTGATGACGCTGCTCATGTCCACAGGCCGCGATCGGGCCGGCAGTCGCGCCGCAGCCTGTGATGTCATCAATACGCGCCATCCCGACTCCCCATCAACCCCCATCTCAGACTGTGTGTAAGTGACCGGTTCGGTCTAGTCGTGTGTGTGTGTGTGTGTGTGTGTGTGTGTGTGTGTGTGTGTGTGTGTGTGTGTGTGTGTGTGTGTGTGTGTGTGTGTGTGTGTGTGTGTGTGTGTGTGTGTGTGATCCATGACCCTCATTCATCTCTGTCTCGTCTCTCAGCAAAGCTTCTGCGTTTGTCTGTAGTTTTGGGAAGATCAAACGGGTCAAACGTCGGAGTTTTGATAAATCATGAAGTTTCATACCCCCGGGTCTTGTCTTCCTCACACAATGAGGACTCGTGCTGGTCTGTTGCCTCTCTCTGGTCTCACTCTCTGGTCTCACTCTCTGGTCTCTTTCTCTGGTCTCTCTCTCTGGTCTCTCTCTGGTCTCTTTCTCTCTGGTCTCTTTCTCTGGTCTCTCTCTGGTCTCTTTCTCTCTGGTCTCTTTCTCTGGTCTCTCTCTGGTCTCTTTCTCTCTGGTCTCTTTCTCTCTGGTCTCTTTCTCTGGTCTCTCTCTGGTCTCTTTCTCTCTGGTCTCTTTCTCTGGTCTCTCTCTGGTCTCTTTCTCTCTGGTCTCTCTCTCTCTGGTCTCTCTCTCTCTGGTCTTTCTCTCTGGTCTTTCTCTCTGGTCTCTTTCTCTCTGGTCTCTCTGGTCTCTCTCTGGTCTCACTCTCTGGTCTCCCTTTAGTCTCTCTGGTCTCTTTCTCTCTGGTCTCACTCTCTGGTCTCTTTCTCTGGTCTCTTTCTCTGGTCTCTCTCTGGTCTCTTTCTCTCTGGTCTCTTTCCCTCTGGTCTCTCTCTCTCTGGTCTCTCTCTGGTCTCTTTCTCTCTGGTCTCTTTTCTCTGATCTCTTTCTCTGGTCTCTCTCTGGTCTCTTTCTCTCTGGTCTCTTTCCCTCTGGTCTCTCTCTCTCTGGTCTCTCTCTGGTCTCATTCTCTCTGGTCTCTTTCCCTGGTCTCTCTCTGGTCTCTTTCTCTCTGGTCTCTTTCTCTCTGGTCTCTCTCTCTCTGGTCTTTCTCTCTGGTCTTTCTCTCTGGTCTCTTTCTCTCTGGTCTCTCTGGTCTCTCTCTGGTCTCACTCTCTGGTCTCCCTTTAGTCTCTCTGGTCTCTTTCTCTCTGGTCTCACTCTCTGGTCTCTTTCTCTGGTCTCTTTCTCTGGTCTCTCTCTGGTCTCTTTCTCTCTGGTCTCTTTCCCTCTGGTCTCTCTCTCTCTGGTCTCTCTCTGGTCTCTTTCTCTCTGGTCTCTTTCTCTGGTCTCTCTCTGGTCTCTTTCTCTCTGGTCTCTTTCCCTGGTCTCTCTCTGGTCTCTTTCTCTCTGGTCTCTTTCTCTCTGGTCTCTCTCTCTCTGGTCTTTCTCTCTGGTCTCTCTCTGGTCTCTTTCTCTCTGGTCTCTTTCCCTGGTCTCTCTCTGGTCTCTTTCTCTCTGGTCTCTTTCTCTCTGGTCTCTCTCTCTCTGGTCTCTCTCTCTCTGGTCTTTCTCTCTGGTCTTTCTCTCTGGTCTCTTTCTCTCTGGTCTCTCTGGTCTCTCTCTCTCTGGTCTCTCTCTCTGGTCTCTTATTTCTCATACACTGGCCCCGGTTTCTTTGTTTTAGAGCTGTTTGATCTTTTCTCAAAAACATCATTAATACAAACTTTTCCTTCAGTTCTAATTGTTCTTTTGGCTCTTGATGTCTCTCTGATTTCGTTCCATTGCTTTACTATTCCTCTGGTCTCTCTCTTTTCTCTCTCTGCTCTCTCTCTCTCTCCGGTCTCTCTCTCTGGTCTCTCTCTTGTCTCTCTCTGGTCTCTCTCTGGTCTCTCTCTCTGGTCTCTCTCTTGTCTCTCTCTGGTCTCTCTCTCTCTGGTCTCTCTCTTGTCTCTGTCTGGTCTCTCGGGTTTCCTTCTCATGTCTCTGGTGTCTGTCTCTCTGGTCTCTGGTTTTATTCCCCTACGTTACTCTCTGTCTCTTCTCTCCACAGACTTGACCAGCAGTCGTCCCCGTAGCCCCGCCCCTTCCCCACCTCCGCCCCTCCCCCCGAGCAGGCCGCCTCCCCCGACTCCTCCCTCTCCGCGAGAGTCCACCCCCCCGGTCATTAATACAGCGGCACGCCCTCCGCCACCACAGCTGCCTGCGCCTACCTCCGCCACCACGAGCCCTGCGACCACGGCAACCAACACGACCACAGCTCCGCCCCTAACCCCGCCCCCCACCACCACGGGAGGCGTGGCCAGTGCTGGGGCAGTGCCAGACGAGTGGGAGGAGCCAACAGACCCGGAGGAAGGCCCCAGAGTTCCCCGCGCCGTCGACAATCAGTACTCTTTCTTCTAGCGCGGGATTGGAGCCGGTACAGAGACCAGCGGGACGAGAACTGAAGACCTGAGGGTTTAAGGGAGTCGGACTGTGACGCTGTTTGCACAAGGGAAAGCTCACGCCCTGGACGTGGAAGAGAGAAGCGCAGGATTGTACCACAAACTAAGAGTGGAAACCTCAATCTTCTAGCGCAGGATTCAAACCTGCGAGCTGCTGATCCAGGGCTGTGGACTTGAGACGCAGGGCAGACCAGAGAATTGACCGGCTTTGGGAAGCGACCCTATGACCTCCGGTTCAAACGTGTGAACTGTAGAGCGACCTGAAGGATGAGGGAAGCGACCCCATGACCCCATTAAAGGGAAGAGCATTTAGCTAAGAGATCTGACCTCATGACAGCGGTACAGGGGGAAGCCGGTGTGGAGCCTGGAACCCGTTTTGGTAACAACTCTGGAACTCGGACCTGTTTGTTTTGGTTCTAGTCTCAGAAACTCATCCCGTTTTCGACACTAATAAAACAGTTTTCCTCGACCTTTCACCAGAGCGAGTGTGTCAGATCGTTAGCTAACCTTCCACATCCGCAGGTGAGTCCCCGGGTCGCTCTCGGGTCAAATGCAGAAGACAACGACTGCATCCAGATTTAATCAGTTCAATTTGATTAGATATATTTCTAAACAATTTGTTTTTTGTCGTCTAATCCAACAAATCTGTTGTTGCAAATTGTTATTAAAGGGACTGTCTGTAATGTTACCCATTTAAATGACATCTCATACAGGTCACATCTACACATCCACAGTGCCTTAAAAGCACTTACACAGCTTGAACTTTTGCACCTTTGGTCACGTTCACAACAATAACCAGTAACAACTGTGAAGTGAACCTAAAATGAGACATGACTCCACCACGAGCTGTTTTTATAGAAAAGTGAAGAGTTGGCCACGCACAAGTATTCATACAACTTTTTTCCTAACGATGTTGAATGTTGACACTTTGCCTAATGATTAAACAGAGGCCTCCTGTGTGTGATCTACTCTCATTATAAAAAACAAACAGTACATGGGACAACTATCAGCCGTACTCTACACAAATCTGGCCTTTATGGAAGAGTGGCACGAAGAAATCTATTATTGAGAGAAGGCCACAAGAAATCCTCTTAGAAGTTTCCCAGAAATCATATGGGGGACACTGCTACCACGTGGAAGACGCATGGATCTATAATAACTGGATACGGTATTACTAGCTTAAAGCTGTCCCACCCATGGCCACAGGGGGCGCTGTGGTACTGCAGACTAAATTCACGAGGGCTACCCATAAAAAAGTCCCATTGATCGTCATGTAAACTAAAACAGCTCGACCTCAGCTGACAGAGAACCTGACAGAGAACCTGACCGAGAACCTGACCGAGAACCTGACAGAGAACCTGACCGAGAACCTGACCGAGAACCTGACCGAGAACCTGACCGAGAACCAGACCGAGAACCTGACCGAGAACCTGACCGAGAACCAGACCGAGAACCTGACCGAGAACCTGACCGAGAACCAGACCGAGAACCAGACCGAGAACCTGACCGAGAACCAGACCGAGAACCTGACCGAGAACCAGACCGAGAACCAGACCGAGAACCTGACCGAGAACCAGACCGAGAACCAGACCGAGAACCAGACCGAGAACCAGACAGAGAACCTACAGCGTTCATAAAGGTCAGATTTTGTGGGGATTTTAGTGTCCCTTGTCATCCTGAACTTTTTTTCTTCTCAAATCTTTCGGTTTTCTTTTAAATCAAACTCTGCTCGTTCGGCTCCCGCTCTAACTCCCGCTCTAACTCCCGCTCTAACTCCCGCTCTAACTCCCGCTCTAACTCCCGCTCTAACTCCCGCTCTAACTCCCGCTCTAACTCTCGCTCTAACTCCCGCTCTAACTCCCGCTCTAACTCCCGCTCTAGCTCCCGCTCTAGCTCCCGCTCTAGCTCCCGCTCTAGCTCCCGCTCTAGCTCCCGCTCTAGCTCCCGCTCTAGCTCCCGCTCTAGCTCCCGCTCTAGCTCCCGCTCTAGCTCCCGCTCTAGCTCCCGCTCTAGCTCCCGCTCTAGCTCCCGCTCTAACTCCCGCTCTAACTCCCGCTCTAACTCCCGCTCTAACTCCCGCTCTAACTCCCGCTCTAACTCCCGCTCTAACTCCCGCTCTAACTCCCGCTCTAACTCCCGCTCTAACTCCCGCTCTAACTCCCGCTCTAACTCCCGCTCTAACTCCCGCTCTGATCAGCAGCTCTGATTGGTCAAAGCGTGGCCGAGCCCCTTTCTGCACGTGCATGAGAGCCACACACGCGTATTTGGCGCAACGCATTATGGGAGATCATCCACTGCACAGAACCGGGAGGACCAGACGATGCCCAAATATGGGCGAGTTCCGCTAATATGTCAGTGATGTCGGAATAGTAGGAATAGCTTGTAATAGGGATGGATACGAAACGTGCTAGAGTCAGCAAGATGAGAGATTGAAAAACAATTTAGAGAACAGAAGCTAAATCTACAATGGAATGGTTTAAAAGTCCAGACCTGAATCCAACAGAACATCTGTGGACAGACCTGAGAGCTTGTTCACAAACACTCTCCATCTAATTTGACAGACCGTGAGTTGTTTTGTAAAGAGGAATGAGCTAAGATATGTGCAAATCTTGTAGAGTCATACCCGACAAGACTTACTGCTGTGATTACGGGTTTTCACACCGTATTAACTCACGCTGTATGAATACTTCAACTACAACAGAATCATGTGTCATTTTGCTTTCACTTCACAGTTTTCTGTTACTTTGTGTGAACTTTCAGTAAAAACATTAATATAAAGTCTGTTCATGGTAAACTCCACAAAATGTGTAAAAGGTCAAGTTGTATCAATACTTTTGCAGGTCACGGTCTGTGTCCTCTATAACAGGACACATGTACACATACAATGGAAGAAGAAAGCGGGATTCGAACCCTCAGCCTCACGGTACAGAGAGAGAGCAGGACTTGAACCTTCAGCCTCATGGTACAGAAAGAGTGGGACTGGAACCTTCAGCCTCACGGTACAGAAAGAGTGGGACTGGAACCCTCAGCCTCATGGTACAGAAAGAGTGGGACTGGAACCTTCAGCCTCACGGTACAGAAAGAGTGGGACTGGAACCCTCAGCCTCATGGTACAGAAAGAGTGGGACTGGAACCTTCAGCCTCATGGTACAGAAAGAGTGGGACTGGAACCTTCAGCCTCACGGTACAGAAAGAGTGGGACTGGAACCCTCAGCCTCATGGTACAAAGAGAGCAGGACTCAAACCCACGACTCGGCGGGGAGGAAAGCAAATTTGGTGACACGTGATTTTTGGAAATGTGAGAACCAGACTCTGGTGGGAAACGAGCTGACAACGCTGTGGTTCAGGAGAGAGACAAAGGAGAGCGAGAACACGTGTGAAATAAGTTCATAAATGCTTGAAGTTTTGAAAACCATTTTGGAACAGAACCCACTGTTGACCAGCGCCCCCTGCTGGTCACTGTTATCGCCAAGGCTTTGACAAACGAGACAGGGCAGTGGCTAACATGAGCTAACTATTGCTAAAGTGGCTAACTCAGGCTAACTATTGCTAAAGTGGCTAACTCAGGCTAACTATTGCTCAAGTGGCTAACTCAGGCTAACTATTGCTCAAGTGGCTAACTTAGGCTAACTATTGCTAAAGTGGCTAACTCAGGCTAATGTTATTTCGAGGGTTTGGAACCAGAGGGCATCAGT
Organism: Knipowitschia caucasica; assembly: GCA_964034765.1. Taxonomy (NCBI): domain Eukaryota; kingdom Metazoa; phylum Chordata; class Actinopteri; order Gobiiformes; family Gobiidae; genus Knipowitschia; species Knipowitschia caucasica. The sequence continues at coordinate 35,975,725 of OZ035840.1, forward strand.
GGCAGTGGACCTAAAGCAGGATCTGCTGCCCCCTAGGTGAAATCAAGGGTATTACAGATAGATAGACCTCAAGTCAGCGATCAGTGGATTTGTTCTTGGGACGTTTTGCATCATATGTCCACTTCAAGACCAACTGTTTCTGATTCGGATTAGCTTGAAATAGCAGTTAGCTCCTTTGGCAAATCTCGTTTTAAGTAGTAATAAACTCAAAAGAAAACATTCAAGCATTTATGTCGACAGGTTCAGAGGACTAATATAATCCATGAGTATCTGTGGAATAGAACCTGAAACCCTTTGGTGTTGGTACGAAGCTGCGGCTGCGTCCCGGATTCAACAGACTTTTGAGGAGCGGCCATTTTGCGACTGGAGAAACGCTGAGGCAGTGGCAAGGTTTGACTCAAAATGGCCACCGCTGTTTGAACAGAGAAGCGCTAACGCGCCGCACCAACCACGAGAATTAAAGAGCAGGTCCCTGATTCTGTCTGTGCAAATGTAGTGCTATAGTGGCTAACTGGAGCTAACTATTGTCAATGTGGCTAACTGGAGCTAACTATTGTCAATGTACTTCACTCGGGCTAACTATTAATTTGGCTCACGTGGGTTAACTATTTCTAATGCGGCTAACTCAAGCTAAATATAGCTAACGTAGCTTACTCTGGCTAACTATTGCCACTGTTGCTTACTCTTGCTAACTAATTAAATCTAATTCAAGCTAACTATGCTACTATGGTTACCTCGAGCTAACTATTGCTTTCGGGCAAACTTTTCTATCACGCTCCTACTTGCACTTGACAATTAGGAAGTCCTGATTGTGTTTTTGTCGGTAAAATCAGGTCCCTGCTCTTTAAATGCCGTAATAATAAAAACAGGATGGAGTCCGATTGAAACGTTGAGTTCAGATCTTGTTTTTGCTTCGGGGTTTTTGAATATGTGAAAACCCTCTACACTACAAAGAGAGGCATCATGGGTAATGTAGTCCGGACACCTCAGAATCCACTGCTTCAGAACAACCAACAAACTACAACAGAAATGTCTGGTTTTACTCTCTTCATGTTCCAATAGTTACACAAAAATACTAGGAACGTCCCTCTGTCCCTTCTGTCCCTCTGTCCCTTCTGTCCCTTCTGTCCCTCTGTCCCTTCTGTCCCTTCTGTCCCTCTGTCCATTCTGTCCCTTCTGTCCCTCTGTCCCTTCTGTCCCTCTGTCCCTCTGTCCCTTCTGTCCCTCTGTCCCTTCTGTCCCTTCTGTCCCTCTGTCCCTCTGTCCCTTCTGTCCCTCTGTCCCTTCTGTCCCTCTGTCCCTTCTGTCCCTCTGTCCCTTCTGTCCCTCTGTCCCTTCTGTCCCTCTGTCCCTTCTGTCCCTCTGTCCATTCTGTCCCTTCTGTCCCCTCTGTCCCTTCTGTCCCTCTGTCCCTTCTGTCCCTCTGTCCCTTCTGTCCCCTCTGTCCCTTCTGTCCCTTCTATCCCTCTGTCCCTTCTGTCCCTTCTGTCCCTCTGTCCCTTCTGTCCCTCTGTCCCTTCTGTCCCTTCTGTCCCTCTGTCCCTTCTGTCCCTTCTGTCCCTTCTGTCCCTCTGTCCCTCTGTCCCTTCTGTCCCTCTGTCCCTTCTGTCCCTCTGTCCCTCTGTCCCTTCTGTCCCTCTGTCCCTTCTGTCCCTTCTGTCCCTTCTGTCCCTCTGTCCCTTCTGTCCCTCTGTCCCTTCTGTCCCTCTGTCCCTCTGTCCCTTCTGTCCCTCTGTCCCTTCTGTCCCTTCTGTCCCCTCTGTCCCTTCTGTCCCTTCTGTCCCTCTGTCCCTTCTGTCCCTCTGTCCCTCTGTCCCTTCTGTCCCTCTGTCCCCTGTCCCTCTGTCCCTTCTGTCCCTCTGTCCCTTCTGTCCCTTCTGTCCCTCTGTCCCTTCTGTCCCTCTGTCCCTCTGTCCCTTCTGTCCCTCTGTCCCTTCTGTCCCTCTGTCCCTCTGTCCCTTCTGTCTTCATTTGGTCCCTTAAAGCTGGGGTACGGAGCTTTCAGACCACAACAACCCTAACCCTAACCAAACAGTTGCTTCAATCGCAAGTTTTCATATAATGTATTTCTGGACTCAACAGTGAAAAAGAGGAACACCCTCACTCAGCCTATCAGCTCTCTGCCCAAAGAGTCAAATAGTGACTCACAGGGCTCTCTTACATGTTTTCTAATGATAAAGACTGCATGTTGTGATCTGATTGTTCACATTGTACTTCTATCATCAAACCACATGTGGTATTGATGAGACTAAAGTTACGTCCCTCAGCTTTATAATCAAGCGATACGGCTCTTTTGCAGATTTACTGTTGTGTAAGGAGTTTGAAAACCGAGCGTCTGGACAGAAGGGAAAGGGGGCATTCATCTTCTCTGTTTGGATTCAGTGGCGCGCAGGCATTTTGGCACTCATGTACGAGCCCTGGTCTGCTCTCTCTGCTGCTATGTCGGCACTGTGTTGTTACTGGAGCAGTGTCTTACCTCATGGCAGACGCTTTCGGGCTGCGGGACTTTGGCTCAATGTAGAAATATGACTTTTTTGGGGGGAAACTGTTAGATTTGTAATTTATGTTTGAAAAGTAAAGATTTTGTTGAGACTGAAACTCCAGGACATTTCATAACGTTTCTGTTCCTGCAAATAAAGCAGTTATTAATATTGAACCATGTGTCAAGTGTTTTCTTTCAGCTTTATTTACTTTCGGCACAAGAATACAACAGGTAAACAACACATGAGTGGAACATTCTCAGGAAGTGTCTGGAAAACTACAAGCCGTCCCATCATGCACTGGGCTCCGGTCTCTGGAACGACACATACGGTTAGACTGTTGGAGTACAGGCTAATGTGGCTAACCCGAGCTAACTATTGCTACACTGGCTAACTATTGCTACTGTGACTAGCTCGGGCTAACAATTGCTACTGTTGCTAACCCGAGCTAACTATTGCTACTGTGGCTAGCTCGGGCTAACTATTGCTACTGTGGCTAAAACGAGCTAACTATTGCTACTGACGCTAACCCGAGCTAACTATTGCTACTGTGGCTAGCTCGGGCTAACTATTGCTACTGTGACTAGCTCGGGCTAACAATTGCTACTGTCGCTAACCCTAGCTAACTATTGCTACTGTCGCTAACCCTAGCTAACTATTGCTACTGTCGCTAACCCAAGCTAACTATTGCTACTGTCGCTAACCCGAGCTAACTATTGCTACTGTGGCTAGCTCGGGCTAACTATTGCTACTGTGGCTAAAACGAGC
>OZ035840.1:35981472-36081472 GCA_964034765.1 Knipowitschia caucasica
AGACCAGAGAGAGAGACCCAAGGGAGAGACCAGAGAGAGACACCCAAGGAAGAGACCAGAGAGAGAGACACCCAAAGGAGATTACTCTTGGATTTGATCATTCTATTGTGACGTTACACATTTTGGTGTAACTGGATTTACAAAGACAATAACACAATATACGTAAACATCAGGATCAGAGTATGACATATTTACCGTCTAAGAGTGAAACGAACACTGAGCTACAGGAGTTTACTTTAACATGGTCAACGGGAGCCAGAGCAGTTTTCGATTGGGCTTTGATGAGCTAATGGGTTAGCATTGTCCATCTGTATACAGTCTGTGTTAGCATTAGCATCTGTATACAGTCTGTGATTGGATGAAGTGTAGTTACCAGAATCTGGGCAATAATTGGTCAGCAGCTGGTCACATGACAGTGCATAGACCTGGGATTGGTCAGTTTCCACATTCACATAGTTGGGTTCTTCCTCTTCTGTAAACACAAACGCACACACATACACAGAGACACACACAGTTACACACTTCATGGTGACAGTGAACCTCATGGTACTGACCCGTGTTCTCGTAGTCGTTGTTGACCTCTGAGTCTGAAACAGAATTATGTTTAATGGAATAAGAGATGACCAGGATGAGAAACAGTTCTGACCAGTAGGGGTCGGGAGGAGCACTCACCGGAGCCCTCTGGGGGCGCTGTTTCTGGGAGGACTTCACTGGAAAACAGAAGCAGGAGTCAAGTACAACTAAGTACTACAAATACGAAAAATATTGCAAAATAGTACTGCAAATACTGCACTCTGAACCCATGACAATCTGAGGTGATCGCAGTACCCCTGGCTAATAAAACATTCTCATGACCATTCAATCATCTTTCATTCACTGTGATGAACTGCTGCTGTAGCCATAGGTGCCCCGGGGCAGACCAACAGAAGCAAGGCAGCTAAACTGTGCCACCACCGCCGACACACACTGACAGACTCGTTCTAAAGTGTCTTGCCAAAGGACACAACAGTTTGGCAGCCGCTGTTCCTGACGAGACTCACACGTATCCGGAGTCTGGGTGGTCCTCGCACACACACGACTCTGAAACACACACATCTGCAGTTAACACACACACGACTCTGGAACACACACATCTGCAGTTAACACACACACGACTCTGAAACACACACATCTGCAGTTAACACACACACGACTCTGGAACACACACATCTGCAGTTAACACACACACGACTCTGGAACACACACACCTGCAGTTAACACACACACGACTCTGGAACACACACATCTGCAGTTAACACACACACGACTCTGGAACACACACACCTGCAGTTAACACACACACAACTCTGGAACACACACACCTGCAGTTAACACACACACGACTCTGGAACACACACATCTGCAGTTAACACACACACGACTCTGGAACACACACACCTGCAGTTAACACACACACGACTCTAGAACACACACACCTGCAGTTAACACACACACGACTCTGGAACACACACACCTGCAGTTAACACACACACGACTCTGGAACACACACATCTGCAGTTAACAGCAGCCACAGCGCCCCCTGTGGCCAACTCTGTCTCTACTGACTCTATAGTTCTGACTCTATAGTTCTGTCTCTATAGTTCTGTCTCTATAGTTCTGTCTCTATATTTCTGTCTTTATAGTTCTGACTCTATAGTTCTGACTCTATAGTTCTGACTCTATAGTTCTGTCTCTATAGTTCTGACTCTATATTTCTGTCTTTATAGTTCTGACTCTATAGTTCTGACTCTATAGTTCTGTCTCTATAGTTCTGTCTCTATAGTTCTGTCTCTATAGTTCTGTCTCTATAGTTCTGTCTCTATAGTTCTGACTCTATAGTTCTGACTCTATAGTTCTGACTCTATAGTTCTGACTCTATAGTTCTGACTCTATAGTTCTCTGACTCTATAGTTCTCTGACTCTATAGTTCTGACTCTATAGTTCTCTGTCTCTATAGTTCTCTGTCTCTATAGTTCCATCTATATTTCTGTCTCTATAGTTCTGACTCTATAGTTCTGACTCTATAGTTCTGTCTCTATAGTTCTGTCTCTATAGTTATCTGTCTCTATAGTTATCTGACTCTATAGTTCTGACTCTATAGTTCTGACTCTATAGTTCTGTCTCATTAGTTCTGACTCTATAGTTCTGACTCTATAGTTCTGACTCTATAGTTCTGTCTCTATAGTTCTGTCTCTATAGTTCTGACTCTATAGTTCTGACTCTATAGTTCTGTCTCTATAGTTCTGTCTCTATAGTTCTGTCTCTATAGTTCTGACTCTATAGTTCTCTGTCTCTATAGTTCTGACTCTATAGTTCTGACTCTATAGTTCTGACTCTATAGTTCTCTCTCTATAGTTCTGACTCTATAGTTCTGACTCTATAGTTCTGACTCTATAGTTCTCTGTCTCCATAGTTCCGTCTATAGTTCTGTCTCTATAGTTCTGTCTCTATAGTTCTGACTCTATAGTTCTGACTCTATAGTTCTGACTCTATAGTTCTGACTCTATAGTTCTGACTCTATAGTTCTCTGTCTCTATAGTTCCGTCTATAGTTCTGTCTCTATAGTTCTGTCTCTATAGTTCTGTCTCTATAGTTCTGTCTCTATAGTTCTGACTCTATAGTTCTGACTCTATAGTTCCGTCTATAGTTCTGTCTCTATAGTTCTGTCTCTATAGTTCTGACTCTATAGTTCTGACTCTATAGTTCTGACTCTATAGTTCTGACTCTATAGTTCTGACTATAGTTCTGTCTCTATAGTTCTGTCTCTATAGTTCTGACTCTATATTTCTGACTCTATATTTCTGACTCTATATTTCTGACTCTATAGTTCTGACTCTATAGTTCTGACTCTATAGTTCTGACTCTATAGTTCTGACTCTATAGTTCTCTGTTTCTATAGTTCTGACTATAGTTCTGACTCTATAGTTCTCTGTCTCTATAGTTCTGTCTCTATAGTTCTGACTCTATATTTCTGACTCTATAGTTCTGACTCTATAGTTCTCTGTCTCTATAGTTCCGTTTATAGTTCTGTCTCTATAGTTCTGACTCTATAGTTCTGACTCTATAGTTCTGACTCTATAGTTCTGACTCTATAGTTCTCTGTCTCTATAGTTCCGTCTATAGTTCTGTCTATAGTTCTGTCTCTATAGTTCTGACTCTATAGTTCTGACTCTATAGTTCTGACTCTATAGTTCTCTGTCTCTATAGTTCCGTCTATAGTTCTGTCTCTATAGTTCTGACTCTATAGTTCTGACTCTATAGTTCTGTCTCTATAGTTCTGTCTCTATAGTTCTGTCTCTATAGTTCTGTCTCTATAGTTCTGACTCTATAGTTCTGAATCTATAGTTCTGACTCTATAGTTCTGTCTCTATAGTTCTGTCTCTATAGTTCTGACTCTATAGTTCTGACTCTATAGTTCTGACTCTATAGTTCTGTCTCTATAGTTCCGTCTCTATAGTTCTGTCTCTATAGTTCTGTCTCTATAGTTCTGACTCTATTGTTCTCTGTCTCTATAGTTCTGTCTATAGTTCTGTCTCTATAGTTCTGTCTCTATAGTTCTGACTCTATATTTCTGACTCTATAGTTCTGTCTCTATATTTCTGACTCTATAGGTCTGTCTCTATAGTTCTGTCTCTATAGTGCTGTCTCTATAGTTCTGACTCTATAGTTCTGACTCTATAGTTCTGACTCTATAGTTCTGTCTTTATAGTTCTGTCTTTATAGTTCTGACTCTATAGTTCTGACTCTATAGTTCTGACTCTATAGTTCTGACTCTATAGTTCTGACTCTATAGTTCTGTCTCTATAGTTCTGTCTCTATAGTTCTGACTCTATATTTCTGACTCTATAGTTCTGACTCTATAGTTCTGTCTCATTAGTTCTGTCTCTATAGTTCTGTCTCTATAGTTCTGACTCTATAGTTCTGACTCTATAGTTCTGACTCTATAGTTCTGTCTCTATAGTTCTGACTCTATAGTTCTGACTCTATAGTTCTGTCTCTATAGTTCTGTCTCTATAGTTCTGACTCTATATTTCTGACTCTATAGTTCTGACTCTATGGTTCTGTCTCTATAGTTCTGTCTCTATAGTTCTGACTCTATATTTCTGACTCTATAGTTCTGACTCTATAGTTCTGTCTCTATAGTTCTGACTCTATAGTTCTGACTCTATAGTTCTGTCTCTATAGTTCTGTCTCTATAGTTCTGTCTCTATAGTTCTGTCTCTATAGTTCTGACTCTATAGTTCTCTGTCTCTATAGTTCTGTTTATAGTTCTGACTCTATAGTTCTGTCTCTATAGTTCTGACTCTATAGTTCTGTCTCATTAGTTCTTTCTCTATAGTTCTGTCTCTATAGTTCTGACTCTATAGTTCTGTCTCTATAGTTCTGACTCTATAGTTCTGACTCTATAGTTCTGACTCTATAGTTCTCTGTCTCTATAGTTCTCTGTCTCTATAGTTCTGACTCTATAGTTCTTTCTCTATAGTTCTGTCTCATTAGTTCTGACTCTATAGTTCTCTGTCTCTATAGTTCTGTCTCTATAGTTCTGTCTATAGTTCTGTCTCTATAGTTCTGACTCTATAGTTCTGACTCTATAGTTCTGACTCTATAGTTCTGACTCTATAGTTCTGACTCTATAGTTCTGACTCTATAGTTCTCTGTCTCTATAGTTCTGTCTATAGTTCTGTCTCTATAGTTCTGTCTCTATAGTTCTGACTCTATATTTCTGACTCTATAGTTCTGACTCTATAGTTCTCTGTCTCTATAGTTCTGTCTCTATAGTTCTGTCTCTATAGTTCTGACTCTATAGTTCTGACTATAGTTCCGTCTATAGTTCTGTCTCTATAGTTCTGTCTCTATAGTTCTGTCTCTATAGTTCTGTCTCTATAGTTCTGTCTCTATAGTTCTGACTCTATAGTTCTGTCTCTATAGTTCTGTCTCTATAGTTCTGTCTCTATAGTTCTGACTCTATAGTTCTGACTCTATAGTTCTGACTCTATAGTTCTGACTCTATAGTTCTGACTCTATAGTTCTGTCTCTATAGTTCTGTCTATAGTTCTGACTCTATAGTTCTGTCTCTATAGTTCTGTCTCTATAGTTCTGTCTCTATAGTTCTGTCTCTATAGTTCTGACTCTATAGTTCTCTGTCTCTATAGTTCTGTCTATAGTTCTGACTCTATAGTTCTGTCTCTATAGTTCTGACTCTATATTTCTGTCTCTATAGTTCTGTCTCTATAGTTCTGACTCTATAGTTCTGTCTCTATAGTTCTGTCTCTATAGTTCTCTGTCTCTATAGTTCTGTCTATAGTTCTGACTCTATAGTTCTGTCTCTATAGTTCTGTCTCTATAGTTCTGTCTCTATAGTTCTCTGTCTCTATAGTTCTGTCTATAGTTCTGACTCTATAGTTCTGTCTATAGTTCTGACTCTATAGTTCTGTCTCTATAGTTCTGTCTCTATAGTTCTGACTCTATAGTTCTGTCTCTATAGTTCTGTCTCTATAGTTCTGACTCTATAGTTCTGTCTCTATAGTTCTGTCTCTATAGTTCTGTCTCTATAGTTCTGACTCTATAGTTCTGACTCTATAGTTCTGACTCTATAGTTCTGACTCTATAGTTCTGACTCTATAGTTCTGTCTCTATAGTTCTGTCTATAGTTCTGACTCTATAGTTCTGTCTCTATAGTTCTGTCTCTATAGTTCTGTCTCTATAGTTCTGTCTCTATAGTTCTGACTCTATAGTTCTCTGTCTCTATAGTTCTGTCTATAGTTCTGACTCTATAGTTCTGTCTCTATAGTTCTGACTCTATATTTCTGTCTCTATAGTTCTGTCTCTATAGTTCTGACTCTATAGTTCTGTCTCTATAGTTCTGTCTCTATAGTTCTCTGTCTCTATAGTTCTGTCTATAGTTCTGTCTCTATAGTTCCGTCTCTATAGTTCTGTCTCTATAGTTCTGTCTCTATAGTTCTGACTCTATAGTTCTCTGTCTCTATAGTTCTGTCTATAGTTCTGACTCTATAGTTCTGACTCTATAGTTCTGACTCTATAGTTCTGACTCTATAGTTCTGTCTCTATAGTTCTGTCTCTATAGTTCTGTCTTTATAGTTCTGTCTCTATAGTTCTGACTCTATAGTTCTGACTCTATAGTTCTGACTCTATAGTTCTGACTCTATAGTTCTGACTCTATAGTTCTGACTCTATAGTTCTGTCTCTATAGTTCTGTCTCTATAGTTCTGTCTTTATAGTTCTGTCTCTATAGTTCTGACTCTATAGTTCTGTCTCTATAGTTCTGTCTCTATAGTTCTGTCTTTATAGTTCTGTCTCTATAGTTCTGACTCTATAGTTCTGACTCTATAGTTCTGTCTCTATAGTTCTGTCTCTATAGTTCTGTCTTTATAGTTCTGTCTCTATAGTTCTGACTCTATAGTTCTGACTCTATAGTTCTGACTCTATAGTTCTGACTCTATAGTTCTGACTCTATAGTTCTGACTCTATAGTTCTGTCTCTATAGTTCTGTCTTTATAGTTCTGTCTCTATAGTTCTGACTCTATAGTTCTGTCTCTATAGTTCTGTCTCTATAGTTCTGTCTCTATAGTTCTGACTCTATAGTTCTGTCTCTATAGTTTGCTGTGACTCTACAGCGCCCCCTGTGGCTCTGACCTGCATTTTCGTAGCTGTTGTTGCTCTCTGTAAAAAAAATAATAATAATTAGGTTTTTTGCAGGTTTAAAAAGTAGTAGTAGTAGTAGTAGTAGTAGTAGTAGTAGTAGTAGTAGTAGTAGTAGTAGTAGTAGTAGTAGTAGTAGTAGTAGTAGTAGTAGTAGTAGTAGTAGTAGTAGTAGTAGTAGTAGTAGTAGTAGTAGTAGTAGCAGTAGCAGTAGTGGTAGTAGTAGTAATAATACCTGTCTCTGTGGGGGTTGAGGAAGGACGACCTGGTCTCTGATTGCCATCTGCTGAAAAACTTATACAATATTTGTGACAACCAGTAGTAGTAGTAGTAGTAGTAGTAGTAGTAGTAGTAGTAGTAGTAGTAGTAGTAGTAGTAGTAGCAGTAGCAGTAGATTAGATAGATAGATAGATAGATAGATAGATAGATAGATAGATAGATAGATAGATAGATAGATAGATAGATAGATAGATAGATAGATAGATGCTTTATTGTCAGATACAAGGATCCGAAATTTGTTTTGCAGTTCAGCAGCTCCGTAAAAATACAAACAAGACATACAGGTATAAGACAATTCACAAAGACATTATAAACAATTGTCCGCTCGCCATAACACACTTTGATTTTATGACTTAAGATCCTCGTTTAGCTTCAGGATGGACTGATGGACAAAGGAGTTCCTCAACCTGACTTTATTAAAATGTGGCACACTGTACCGCCGCCCTGATGGTAACAGCGCATATAGTAGTAGTAGTAGTAGTAGTAGTAGTAGTAGTAGTAGTAGTACTTACAGAGGAGACAGGAGGTTGGAAGCAGGATGGACATAGTTCTGGTCTCGAGAACACTGCACTGGAAACAAGAAAAGACAAGTCTCAAGTAGTAGTAGCGGTAGTAGTAGCAGTAGTAGCAGCAGTAGTAGCAGTAGCAGTAGCAGCAGTAGCAGTAGTAGCAGTAGCAGTAGCAGCAGTAGCAGCAGCAGTAGCAGCAGCAGTAGCAGTAGCAGCAGTAGCAGTAGTAGCAGTAGTAGCAGTAGCAGCAGTAGCAGTAGTAGTAGCAGTAGCAGTAGCAGTAGCAGTAGCAGCAGTAGCAGTAGCAGTAGTAGCAGCAGTAGTAGCAGTAGCAGTAGCAGCAGTAGCAGTAGCAGTAGTAGCAGCAGTAGTAGCAGTAGCAGTAGCAGCAGTAGCAGCAGCAGTAGCAGCAGCAGTAGCAGCAGCAGTAGCAGCAGTAGCAGTAGCAGCAGTAGCAGTAGCAGTAGCAGTAGCAGTAGCAGTAGCAGTAGCAGTAGCAGTAGCAGTAGCAGCAGTAGCAGTAGTAGCAGTAGCAGCAGTAGCAGTAGCAGTAGCAGCAGCAGCAGTAGCAGTAGCAGTAGCAGTAGCAGTAGCAGCAGTAGCAGCAGTAGCAGTAGCAGTAGCAGTAGCAGTACTCACTGTGGCTGTTGACCAGGAACTGTGTCGATCTGAAATAAAAAGGTTTGTTTTTGTTTCCAAACGACAAAAGAAAAATGAATAAAGTTTGTACTGACGGGATGTAGGTGTCCTCAGAGGGCCGGGACTGACGGATCGAGACTGCAACACAAGACCTGAGTCAGACCTGGGTTAGACCTGTCCTGGTTCAGTCCTGCTTTAGACCTGGCTCTGTCCTGCTTTAGACCTGCTTTAGTCCTGCTTTAGTCCTAGTTTAGACCTGCTTTAGACCTGCTTTAGTCCTAGTTTAGACCTGCTTTAGACCTGCTTTAGACCTGCTTTAGACCTGCTTTAGTCCTGCTTTAGTCCTAGTTTAGACCTGCTTTAGTCCTGCTTTAGTCCTAGTTTAGTCCTGCTTTAGTCCTAGTTTAGACCTGCTTTAGTCCTGCTTTAGTCCTAGTTTAGTCCTAGTTTAGTCCTAGTTTAGTCCTGCTTTAGTCCTACTTTAGACCTGCTTTAGACCTGCTTTAGACCTGGTTCAGACCTGCTTTAGGCCTGGTTCAGACCTGCTTTAGACCTGGTTCAGTCCTGCTTTAGAACTGGTTCAGTCCTGCTTTAGAACTGGTTCAGTCCTGGTTCAGTCCTGCTTTAGACCTAGTTCAGTCCTGGTTCAGTCCCAAGTTCAGTCCGGTTCAGTCCTGCTTTAGTCCTGGTTTAGTCCTGGTTTTACCCATGGACTTCCGGCCACAGCGCAGACACAGGGACGTCAGCAAAACCAGACTCATCAGGACCAGAGCTGAGAGCAGCAAAAGCAGCATCCTGCAACAAATACGTAACCGTGGTAACTGCCTCTCAAGTCCCGCCTCCATGGCCCCGCCCCTCCCTTGTCTTCTGTGCGGTCAACCACCGCTTCTAATAGCTGCGTTTCCATTGAGCATCAAATTTCGAAATTTGAATTTGCGAATCATAAAATGTCTAATGGAAACGCGCAAATTTCAAATAAACCACAGTTTTTCGATAAAAAGTTAATGCGCTTAAAATAGGTGGTTTTTTGGACGTATCGAAATTAAGTTTTTCGCAAAACGGCGGCAATGGAAACACTTATTTCGATATAGCGGAGGAAGGCCGAGCTGCTTTATTCAGTGAGTTTTGGCTGCGCTTCGTGTGGAGACTTGGGAGATACGTGTGGAGACTTGGGGGAGATACGGGGGAGAGGCATGGGGGAGAGACGGGGGAGAGGCATGGGGGAGAGACGGGGGAGAGGCATGGGGGAGAGACGGGGGAGAGGCATGGGGGAGAGACGGGGGAGAGGCATGGGGGGGAGAGACATGGGGGGGAGAGACGGGGGAGAGGCATGGGGGAGAGACGGGGGAGAGGCATGGGGGACGGGGAGACGGGGAAGAGGCATGGGGGGGAGACGGGGGAGAGGCATGGGGGGGGAGAGACGGGGGAGAGGCATGGGGGAGACGGGGGAGAGGCAGGGGGGAGAGACGGGGAAGAGACGGGGGAGAGGCATGGGGGAGAGACGGGGGAGAGACGGGGGAGAGGCATGGGGGAGAGACGGGGAAGAGACGGGGGAGAGACATGGGGGAGAGACGGGGGAGAGACGGGGGAGAGGCATGGGGGAGAGACGGGGGAGAGACGGGGGAGAGACGGGGGAGAGGCATGGGGGAGAGACGGGGGAGAGACGGGGGAGAGACGGGGAAGAGACGGGGGAGAGACGGGGGAGAGACGGGGGAGAGGCATGGGGGAGAGACGGGGGAGAGACGGGGGAGAGGCATGGGGGAGAGACGGGGAAGAGACGGGGGAGAGACGGGGAAGAGACGGGGAAGAGACGGGGGAGAGGCATGGGGGAGAGACGGGGGAGAGACATGGGGGAGAGACGGGGGAGAGGCATGGGGGAGAGACGGGGGAGAGACGGGGGAGAGGCATGGGGGAGAGACGGGGAAGAGACGGGGAAGAGACGGGGGAGAGGCATGGGGGAGAGACGGGGGAGAGACATGGGGGAGAGACGGGGGAGAGGCATGGGGGAGAGACGGGGGAGAGACGGGGAGAGGCATGGGGGAGAGACGGGGAAGAGACGGGGGAGAGGCATGGGGGAGAGACGGGGGAGAGACGGGGGAGAGGCATGGGGGAGAGACGGGGGAGAGACGGGGGAGAGGCATGGGGGAGAGACGGGGAAAAGACGGGGGAGAGACATGGGGGAGAGACGGGGGAGAGACGGGGGAGAGGCATGGGGGAGAGACGGGGGAGAGACGGGGGAGAGGCATGGGGGAGAGACGGGGGAGAGACGGGGGAGAGACGGGGAAGAGACGGGGGAGAGACGGGGGAGAGACGGGGGAGAGGCATGGGGGAGAGACGGGGGAGAGGCATGGGGGAGAGACGGGGGTGAGACGGGGAAGAGACGGGGGAGAGGCGGGGGAGAGACGGGGGAGAGGCATGGGGAGAGACGGGGGAGAGACGGGGAAGAGACGGGGGAGAGATGGGGGAGAGACGGGGGAGAGGCATGGGGGAGAGACGGGGGAGAGGCATGGGGGAGAGACGGGGGAGAGACGGGGAAGAGACGGGGGAGAGACGGGGGAGAGACGGGGGAGAGACGGGGAAGAGACGGGGGAGAGACGGGGAGAGGCATGGGGGAGAGACGGGGGAGAGACGGGGGAGAGGCATGGGGGAGAGACGGGGAAGAGACGGGGGAGAGACATGGGGGAGAGACGGGGGAGAGACGGGGGAGAGACATGGGGGAGAGACGGGGGAGAGACGGGGGAGAGACGGGGGAGAGGCATGGGGGAGAGGCATGGGGGAGAGACGGGGGAGAGGCATGGGGGAGAGACGGGGGAGAGGCATGGGGGAGAGACGGGGAAGAGACGGGGGAGAGGCATGGGGGAGAGACGGGGGAGACAGGCAAGACCCGTGCCTATGGTTCTGTGCGCGCGTCTATGGTCCGCGCTCGGTACATGACCACCATTTGGTGGTTCGATCATTGAACAAGTGGCTGAGGCCAAGTTGCTCGGCGTAACTGTGGACAGCAGGCTGACTTGGAATGCTCAGATAAAACAAATATTGAATAAAATGGGCAGGAGTATGGCCGCGGTTCGGCACTGCAGAAAATGCATACCAACTCGAATACGGAAAACTTTGGTGGAATCAATAGTGTTGTGTCATCTGGACTATTGTTCCATCATTTGGGCAACATCTACAGAGAATAATATAAATAGATTACAGATTGCACAAAATAAAGCAGCTCGGCTTGTCCTAAACTGTTCTTTTAGAACAAGTATTAGGGACATGCACAACCAGTTAACATGGCTGCATGTAAGAAGCAGAATCACTTATTCTCTTATTAAATTCCTAAAAAATACAATTACTTTAAAAGCACCTGAAATAATTTATAATAAATTGACTTTTTTTAGTAACATTCATTATCATTTCACTCGCCAATCAAGCGAAGGCCGTTTTTTGTTACCTGCCTGTCGAACAAATCAACTTCAGAGGACATCGTGCTATAGGGCAATGGTGGCATGGAACTCGCTCCCGCAATTCTTGGTTTTAGAGATTCACAATATCAGTTTTTCCAAAAGACTTAGACTGTATTTATTTACTTTGGAGTAACTGTAATAGTTATGCAATTAATATGTACTTTATAATGAGCTATAGTAACTTTTTTTTTTTCTTTTCTTTTTAATACCCAGAGGGTGGCAATATTTTGTATAGAAGAGCTTGTACTGTTTTTATGTTATGTTATGTTATATGTGTGTGTATATATGTTTATGTGTGTTTATATGCGTGTATATGTATGTGTATATGTTGTCTGTATACGTTATATTGTATTGTCATGTTCCTTGTATATGTGTTCGTGTGCACTTCTGTGTTTGTCTTCATTGTTGCACAGCTTTGATGTAATATCTGTTAAGAAATGTTTAAGACCCCAGGAAGAATAGCTACTGTTTTATTTCAGTAGCTAATGGGGATCTAAATAAATAAACAAATAATAAACCATGCGCGTTCGCGGAGCTGTCAAAGCAGCCACAGTTTCTCCCGGGGTCAGAGGTCAGAGAGGATGAGAGCCGCAGCAGAAGTCAAGACATTAATATATCTCACGTAAATCAAAGTGTTGGTTACTTCTGTTGCCATGTCGACGTACTAGAAACTAGTGAATAAACGCGCGACCATAGTGTATACTTATTCGAATATGTCTTAATGGAAACGGCCGCTTTTGCGAATTACAGGTTTTTCGAATTTTGAAATGTATCGAAAAAGTTTTTGCGCATTATTCAATGGAAACGCAGCTACAGACAGGGACCAGAGAGAGACCAGAGAGAGGCCAGAGAGAGGCCAGAGAGAGACCAGAGAGACCAGAGAGAGACCAGAGAGAGGCCAGAGAGAGACCAGAGAGAGACCAGAGAGAGACCAGAGAGAGGCCAGAGAGAGAGAGAGACCAGAGAGAGGCCAGAGAGACCAGAGAGAGACCAGAGAGACCAGAGAGAGACCAGAGAGACCAGAGAGAGGCCAGAGAGACCAGAGAGAGGCCAGAGAGAGGCCATTGATTTTCTGTGACTAGAGGCCACCCTCGGTACTGCAGCCTGAATCCACAGACCTCAGAGACAGAGAACTACAACTTTCACAAAAGAAGATTCTGTGAGGATCTTTTTCATGAACTGTTTCTTTTTAAATCCATTGGTTTTTCTATAAATCTACTCACGTGTTCCTCTGACCTCTGACCTCGGCCTGTGTTAGTACCACTCTGCTCCTCCTGCTCCTCCTGCTCAGACGGAGGACCAGAGGAGGAGGACCAGAGGAGGAGGACCAGAGGAGGAGGACCAGAGCAGGAGGACCAGAGCAGGAGGACCAGAGGAGGAGGACCAGAGGAGGAGAACCAGAGGAGGAGGACCAGAGCAGGAGGACCAGAGCGGGAGGACCAGAGGAGGGGGACCAGAGGAGGAGGACCAGAGCAGGAGGACCAGAGCAGGAGGACCAGAGCAGGAGGACCAGAGGAGGAGGACCAGAGGAGGAGAACCAGAGGAGGAGGACCAGAGCGGGAGGACCAGAGCGGGAGGACCAGAGGAGGGGGACCAGAGGAGGAGGACCAGAGCAGGAGGACCAGAGCAGGAGGACCAGAGGAGGAGGACCAGAGCAGCAGGACCAGAGCAGGAGGACCAGAGCAGCAGGACCAGAGCAGCAGGACCAGAGCAGGAGGACCAGAGCAGGAGGACCAGAGCAGGAGGACCAGAGCAGGAGGACCAGAGCAGGAGGACCAGAGCAGGAGGACCAGAGCAGGAGGACCAGAGCAGCAGGACCAGAGCAGGAGGACCAGAGCAGCAGGACCAGAGCAGCAGGACCAGAGCAGGAGGACCAGAGCAGGAGGACCAGAGCAGCAGGACCAGAGCAGGAGGACCAGAGCAGGAGGACCAGAGCAGGAGGACCAGAGCAGCAGGACCAGAGCAGGAGGACCAGAGCAGGAGGACCAGAGCAGGAGGACCAGAGCAGGAGGACCAGAGCAGGAGGACCAGAGGAGGAGGACCAGAGGAGGAGAACCAGAGGAGGAGGACCAGAGCAGGAGGACCAGAGCGGGAGGACCAGAGGAGGGGGACCAGAGGAGGAGGACCAGAGCAGGAGGACCAGAGCAGGAGGACCAGAGCAGGAGGACCAGAGGAGGAGGACCAGAGCAGGAGGACCAGAGCAGGAGGACCAGAGCAGGAGGACCAGAGCAGGAGGACCAGAGCAGGAGGACCAGAGCGGAGGACCAGAGGGGGAGGACCAGAGGAGGAGGACCAGAGCAGGAGGACCAGAGCAGGAGGACCAGAGCAGGAGGACCAGAGCAGGAGGACCAGAGCAGCAGGACCAGAGCAGCAGGACCAGAGCAGGAGGACCAGAGCAGCAGGACCAGAGCAGGAGGACCAGAGCAGGAGGACCAGAGCAGGAGGACCAGAGCAGGAGGACCAGAGCAGGAGGACCAGAGCAGCAGGACCAGAGCAGGAGGACCAGAGCAGCAGGACCAGAGCAGCAGGACCAGAGCAGGAGGACCAGAGCAGGAGGACCAGAGCAGCAGGACCAGAGCAGGAGGACCAGAGCAGGAGGACCAGAGCAGGAGGACCAGAGCAGGAGGACCAGTGCAGCAGGACCAGAGCAGGAGGACCAGAGCAGGAGGACCAGAGCAGGAGGACCAGAGCAGGAGGACCAGAGCAGGAGGACCAGAGCAGCAGGACCAGAGCAGCAGGACCAGAGCAGGAGGACCAGAGCAGGAGGACCAGAGCAGGAGGACCAGAGCAGGAGGACCAGAGCAGCAGGACCAGAGCAGCAGGACCAGAGCAGGAGGACCAGAGCAGCAGGACCAGAGCAGGAGGACCAGAGCAGGAGGACCAGAGCAGCAGGACCAGAGCAGCAGGACCAGAGCAGGAGGACCAGAGCAGCAGGACCAGAGCAGGAGGACCAGAGCAGGAGGACCAGAACAGCAGGACCAGAGCAGCAGGACCAGAGCAGGAGGACCAGAGCAGGAGGACCAGAGCAGGAGGACCAGAGCAGCAGGACCAGAGCAGGAGGACCAGAGCAGGAGGACCAGAGCAGGAGGACCAGAGCAGGAGGACCAGAGCAGGAGGACCAGAGCAGGAGGACCAGAGCAGCAGGACCAGAGCAGGAGGACCAGAGCAGGAGGACCAGAGCAGGAGGACCAGAGCAGGAGGACCAGAGCAGCAGGACCAGAGCAGCAGGACCAGAGCAGGAGGACCAAAGCAGGAGGACCAGAGCAGGAGGACCAGAGCAGGAGGACCAGAGCAGGAGGACCAGAGCAGCAGGACCAGAGCAGCAGGACCAGAGCAGCAGGACCAGAGCAGGAGGACCAGAGCAGCAGGACCAGAGCAGAGGACCAGAGCAGGAGGACCAGAGCAGCAGGACCAGAGAGCAGCAGGACCAGAGCAGGAGGACCAGAGCAGGAGGACCAGAGCAGGAGGACCAGAGCAGGAGGACCAGAGCAGGAGGACCAGAGCAGCAGGACCAGAGCAGGAGGACCAGAGCAGCAGGACCAGAGCAGGAGGACCAGAGCAGGAGGACCAGAGCAGCAGGACCAGAGCAGGAGGACCAGAGCAGCAGGACCAGAGCAGGAGGACCAGAGCAGCAGGACCAGAGCAGGAGGACCAGAGCAGGAGGACCAGAGCAGCAGGACCAGAGCAGGAGGACCAGAGCAGGAGGACCAGAGCAGGAGGACCAACGCCCACAGCTCAGAAGTTAGAGAAATGTTTTAAAAACAGATTTAAAATTTTGGAATAAAACATAATTTCTATAAATGACTGAATAAACTGACTGACTAAATCTATTATACTGCTATATATATATGATAAATATATAATGAATATCAACAAAAACACAAAACATTTCATAAAGAAACTGACCTCAATGTAGTGAAATCCAGTCCTGGTTCAGACCTGGTTCAGACCTGGTTCAGACCTGGTTCAGACCTGGTTCAGACCTGGTTCAGACCTGGTTCAGACCTGGTTCAGACCTGGTTCAGACCTGGTTCAGACCTGGTTCAGACCTGCCTCAGACCTGGTTCAGACCTGCCTCAGACCTGGTTCAGACCTGCCTCAGACCTGCCTCAGACCTGGTTCAGACCTGGTTCAGTCTCTAACTGCAGTCGTCGTTTTTGTGGTAACACTTCCTGAGTTTTATCTTCAATCAAAGCTGACATCACACTTTCCATTTATTCTGAAGTTTTGTGAAAACTGTGTTTTTTTCAAAGTGAAGAAAGATAAAAAGTAGAATTAAATTAATTATTATAAATTATTAAACATTTATGAATAAATTTAAAGTTTGAAACACGTGAAAATGAAATGAAGTGAAATGAAGAGAGTGGAAGCAACGGAAACACGTTCACAGGAAACCACCAGTCCACATCCTGGACCAGGTCTGAACCAGGTCTGAACCAGGTCTGAGGCAGGTCTGAACCAGGTCTGAGGCAGGTCTGAACCAGGTCTGAACCAGGTCTGAACCAGGTCTGAGGCAGGTCTGAGGCAGGTCTGAACCAGGTCTGAACCAGGTCTGAGGCAGGTCTGAACCAGGTCTGAACCAGGTCTGAACCAGGTCTGAGGCAGGTCTGAACCAGGTCTGAACCAGGTCTGAGGCAGGTCTGAACCAGGTCTGAGGCAGGTCTGAACCAGGTCTGAGGCAGGTCTGAGGCAGGTCTGAACCAGGTCTGAACCAGGTCTGAGGCAGGTCTGAGGCAGGTCTGAACCAGGTCTGAGCCAGGACTGAGGCAGGTCTGAGCCAGGTCTGAACCAGGTCTGAGGCAGGTCTGAACCAGGACTGAGGCAGGTCTGAGGCAGGTCTGAACCAGGTCTGAGGCAGGTCTGAACCAGGACTGAGGCAGGTCTGAGGCAGGTCTGAACCAGGTCTGAGCCAGGTCTGAGGCAGGTCTGAACCAGGTCTGAGGCAGGTCTGAACCAGGACTGAGGCAGGTCTGAGGCAGGTCTGAACCAGGTCTGAGCCAGGTCTGAACTAGGTCTGAGCCAGGTCTGAACCAGGTCTGAGGCAGGTCTGAACCAGGTCTGAGCCAGGTCTGAGCCAGGTCTGAACCAGGTCTGAGCCAGGTCTGAGCCAGGTCTGAACCAGGTCTGAACCAGGTCTGAGGCAGGTCTGAACCAGGTCTGAGGCAGGTCTGAGGCAGGTCTGAACCAGGTCTGAACCAGGTCTGAGGCAGGTCTGAACCAGGTCTGAACCAGGTCTGAGCCAGGTCTGAGCCAGGTCTGAACCAGGTCTGAGGCAGGTCTGAACCAGGTCTGAGCCAGGACTGAGGCAGGTCTGAACCAGGTCTGAACCAGGTCTGAACCAGGTCTGAGCCAGGTCTGAACCAGGTCTGAGCCAGGTCTGAGCCAGGTCTGAGGCAGGTCTGAACCAGGTCTGAACCAGGTCTGAGGCAGGTCTGAACCAGGTCTGAACCAGGTCTGAGGCAGGTCTACAGCATATTTTTGAAAAATTGATAATGAAGCTAGCTAAGAAACATAGCCTCTACTTATTGTGTATATTGTTGCTCCCTGTGTCTCTGACCCCGGTCCTGTCTGTGCGCTGCAACACTGACATTTACCCTCTGTGGGACCAATAAAGGATCTCTATCTTATCAGCTCATCTGGCTCCTCCCTAGGTTCAAAACAGAACTAATTTTGAAGTAGGTCTAAAACAGGACTGAAGTAGGTCTAAAAGAGGACTGAAGTAGGTCTAAAGCAGGACTGAAGTAGGTCTAAAGCAGGACTGAAGTAGGTCTAAAGCAGGACTGAAGTAGGTCTAAAGCAGGACTGAAGTAGGACTAAAGCAGGACTGAAGTAGGACTAAAGCAGGACTGAAGGAGGTCTAAAACAGGTTTGAAGTAGGTCTAAAACAGGACTGAAGTAGGTCTAAAAGAGGACTGAAGTAGGTCTAAAGCAGGACTGAAGTAGGTCTAAAGCAGGACTGAAGTAGGTCTAAAGCAGGACTGAAGTAGGACTAAAGCAGGACTGAAGATGGTCTAAAACAGGACTGAAGTAGGACTAAAGCAGGACTCTTATCTCTCAGAATTCTCCTTGGAAATGTTCTATCATTTGAGTATATTTCTTTTAAAATACAACAAAAACAATCTCCTTCTATTCTTATCATTGTCCTATACAAGCCACCGCAGTCATGTCACAGTTTCATTGATAATTTCACTGAGTTGCTTTCAGTTGTTAGCTCCGATTTTGATAGTTTAGTGATTACAGGTGATTTTAATATTCATGTGGATAATGGCAATGACAAAAATGCAAAAGAGCTGAGTTCTGTACTTGAAACATTTGGTCTCACTCAGCACGTGAGTGGCCCCACCCACAGCAAAGGGCACACTCTAGACCTGCTGGTTACTAAGGGGGTTAATATTTTAAATGTAAATGTGGTTGACGTGGCTCTGTCAGATCACTTCTGTGTTTTTTTGACATGTGTTTTGATAGTAAACAACCATATATATCTGAATCTGCAATTGTCAGACACAGACACATAAATGAAAACACAACCGAACTATTCATGGGAATGATAAACTTTGAGAACACATTGTGTTCTACTGTTGACGAATTGTTTAACTCTGTCACCTCCAATGTTATAAATGTTCTGGACATCATCGCTCCTGTGAAGGTTAAAATGATTACAAATAAGCCAAAGGCCCCCTGGACTAAAATGGACTCAGTCATGGTACAGAAGAGAGAGTGCCGTAGGGCCGAGCGGAAGTGGCGAAAATCCACTCTCCAGGTTGATCATGAGATCTTCAAAAATGAGTTGTGCAAGTTTAACAGGGTGCTACGTAGAACAAGAGAAATTTATTTTTCTAAAACCATTGATGGCTGCAATAATAATCTACGACTTATGTTTTCAACAGTTAACGGATTAACAAACCCCCCTGTTCAGCTGCCATTCGAATTTGCCTCAGAATCTAAATGTAATGAGTTTGCACAATTTTTCAATGACAAGGTTCAGAGCATCAAAAACGCCATCACCTCCAAGGCAGAAATAACATTACAACAGCCGGTGAGGCTGTTTGAGCTATCGCACTTTGCACCAACAGATAATGAAACTGTCCAAGATGTTGTCTCTAGCCTTAGTTCCTCCACATGTAGCCTGGATGTACTACCCACTACATTTTTTAAGTCTGTTTTGAGCAGTCTTTTACCTTTGCTCACACAAATAGTGAACATGTCTCTCTCATCTGGAACATTTCCAATGGCCCTGAAAACGGCAGTCATCAGACCCCTCCTAAAAAAGAGGAGTCTAGATGCCACAGTTCTTAAGAATTATCGCCCCATTTCAAATCTGCCGTTTATGGGAAACATTCTGGAAAAAGTTGCTTACCAACAACTTACAGAATTCTTAGTAACTAATAGTTCCTTTGATGCGCTCCAGTCCGGCTTTAGAGCCAATCACAGCACTGAGACTGCACTAGTGAAGGTTACAAATGACATCCGACTTAACACCGACACAGGAAAAGTCACAGTTTTAGTAATGTTGGATCTGAGTGCTGCGTTCGACACTGTCGACCACGAGATCCTCATGCAGAGACTAGAGCACTGGGTGGGTGTCACTGGGACTGCCCTAAGTTGGTTTAGGTCTTACCTAGAAGACAGGAAATACTTGGTTCAGATAGGAAACTGTGTCTCAGATCATATGGCTGTGACCTGCGGAGTGCCACAGGGATCAATTCTGGGACCTCTTCTGTTCAATATTTACATGCTGCCGTTAGGTCAGTTAATACGCTCCAACAATGTATCCTACCACAATTACGCTGATGACACTCAAATGTATGTCTCACTTACTGCAGGAGAACATGGACCAGTGGACTCACTCCTTCACTGTATCCAACAGATCAGTGAGTGGATGCAAAACAACTTCCTTCAGCTAAACGCAGACAAAACTGAAATGATTGTCTTTGGTCCCCAGAAACAAAGAGAGAGCGTTATTCGTCACCTCCAGTCTCTCTCCCTGGAACCTGTAGGCAAGGTCAGAAACATAGGAGTTAAAATGGACTCAGACTTAAATTTTAACAGTCATATCAAATCAGTAACATCAGCAGCATTTTACCATCTGAAAAACATTGCCAAAATTAGAAACATAGTGTCTAAATCAGATCTGGAGATTCTCATCCATGCATTTGTCTCCAGTAGGTTAGACTACTGCAATGGCTGCTCACAGGTCTCTCCAAACAGGCTGTAAAACAACTGCAGTATGTCCAAAATGCTGCAGCTCGAGTCCTGACCAGGACCAGGAAATATGACCACATTAGTCCAGTTCTCAGGTCTCTGCACTGGCTTCCTGTGGCTCAGAGAATAGACTTCAAAGCAGCACTGCTTGTGTACAAGTCTCTCCATGGCCTCGCACCAGGGTACTTAAGCGACTTGTTAGTGCCATATGAACCGACCCGGACTCTGAGGAGCACAGGAGGAAGCCGCTTACTGGTTCCAAGAGTCAGAACTAAACATGGAGAGGCAGCGTTTGAGATTTATGGAGCTAAAATCTGGAACAATCTTCCTGAAGATGTGAGGCTAGCATCTACTCTGGCAATTTTCAAATCAGGGTTAAAAACTGTTCTTTTTAGCTGTGCATACGGCTGAAGGATTTTATTGATACATACTCTTTTTTTTTATGCATTGTGGTTATTTATTATTTTAATCCCGTGTGTGCTTTTAATGTTTTAAGGTTTTTTTCATTGCTTGTGATTTTATTCTGTTTTTAATGTATTTATTGTTTGTATATGTAGATGTTGATGTTTCTGATTTGTCTGATATTATGTGGGTTGTGAGGCGCTTTGAGTGGCCTTGTGTTGGAAAGGCGCCATACAAATAAAGTTGATTGAAGTTGATTGATTGACTGAAGTAGGTCTAAAGCAGGACTGAAGTAGGTCTAAAGCAGGACTGAAGTAGGTCTAAAGCAGGACTGAAGTAGGTCTAAAGCAGGACTGAAGTAGGACTAAAGCAGGACTGAAGTAGGACTAAAGCAGGACTGAAGAAGGTCTAAAGCAGGACTGAAGTAGGTCTAAAACAGGACTGAAGTAGGACTAAAGCAGGACTGAAGTAGGACTAAAGCAGGACTGAAGTAGGTCTAAAAGAGGACTGAAGTAGGTCTAAAACGACTAAAGTAGGACTAAAGCAGGACTGAAGTAGGTCTAAAAGAGGACTGAAGTAGGTCTAAAACAGGACTAAAGTAGGACTAAAGCAGGACTGAAGTAGGTCTAAAGCAGGACTAGGTCTAAAGCAGGACTGAAGTAGGACTAAAGCAGGACTGAAGTAGGTCTAAAAGAGGACTGAAGTAGGTCTAAAGCAGGACTGAAGTAGGTCTAAAGCAGGACTGAAGTAGGTCTAAAGCAGGACTGAAGTAGGTCTAAAGCAGGACTGAAGTAGGACTAAAGCAGGACTGAAGTAGGTCTAAAGCAGGACTGAAGAAGGTCTAAAGCAGGACTGAAGTAGGTCTAAAACAGGACTGAAGTAGGACTAAAGCAGGACTGAAGTAGGACTAAAGCAGGACTGAAGTAGGTCTAAAAGAGGACTGAAGTAGGTCTAAAACGACTAAAGTAGGACTAAAGCAGGACTGAAGTAGGTCTAAAAGAGGACTGAAGTAGGTCTAAAACAGGACTAAAGTAGGACTAAAGCAGACTGAAGTAGGTCTAAAGCAGGACTAGGTCTAAAGCAGGACTGAAGTAGGACTAAAGCAGGACTGAAGTAGGTCTAAAAGAGGACTGAAGTAGGTCTAAAGCAGGACTGAAGTAGGTCTAAAGCAGGACTGAAGTAGGTCTAAAGCAGGACTGAAGTAGGTCTAAAGCAGGACTGAAGTAGGACTAAAGCAGGACTGAAGTAGGTCTAAAGCAGGACTGAAGAAGGTCTAAAGCAGGACTGAAGTAGGTCTAAAACAGGACTGAAGTAGGACTAAAGCAGGACTGAAGTAGGTCTAAAAGAGGACTGAAGTAGGTCTAAAACGACTAAAGTAGGACTAAAGCAGGACTGAAGTAGGTCTAAAAGGGGACTGAAGTAGGTCTAAAACAGGACTAAAGTAGGACTAAAGCAGGACTGAAGTAGGTCTAAAGCAGGACTAGGTCTAAAGCAGGACTGAAGTAGGACTAAAGCAGGACTGAAGTAGGTCTAAAAGAGGACTGAAGTAGGTCTAAAACAGGACTGAAGAAGGACTAAAGCAGGACTGAAGTAGGTCTAAAAGAGGACTGAAGGAGGTCTAAAGCAGGACTGAAGTAGGTCTAAAGCAGGACTGAAGTAGGTCTAAAGCAGGACTGAAGTAGGTCTAAAGCAGGACTGAAGTAGGTCTAAAGCAGGACTGAAGTAGGACTAAAGCAGGACTGAAGTAGGTCTAAAGCAGGACTGAAGTAGGTCTAAAGCAGGACTGAAGTAGGTCTAAAGCAGGACTGAAGTAGGACTAAAGCAGGACTGAAGTAGGTCTAAAAGAGGACTGAAGTAGGTCTAAAACAGGACTGAAGTAGGACTAAAGCAGGACTGAAGTAGGTCTAAAGCAGGACTGAAGTAGGACTAAAGCAGGACTGAAGAAGGTCTAAAAGAGGACTGAAGTAGGTCTAAAACAGGACTGAAGTAGGACTAAAGCAGGACTGAAGTAGGTCTAAAAGAGGACTGAAGGAGGTCTAAAGCAGGACTGAAGTAGGTCTAAAGCAGGACTGAAGTAGGTCTAAAGCAGGACTGAAGTAGGTCTAAAGCAGGACTGAAGTAGGACTAAAGCAGGACTGAAGTAGGACTAAAGCAGGACTGAAGTAGGTCTAAAAGAGGACTGAAGTAGGTCTAAAACAGGACTGAAGTAGGACTAAAGCAGGACTGAAGTAGGTCTAAAGCAGGACTAGGTCTAAAGCAGGACTGAAGTAG
Source organism: Knipowitschia caucasica (assembly GCA_964034765.1). Lineage (NCBI taxonomy): Eukaryota > Metazoa > Chordata > Actinopteri > Gobiiformes > Gobiidae > Knipowitschia > Knipowitschia caucasica. The sequence continues at coordinate 36,003,926 of OZ035840.1, forward strand.
GACTAAAGCAGGACTGAAGTAGGACTAAAAGAGGACTGAAGTAGGTCTAAAACAGGACTGAAGTAGGACTAAAGCAGGACTGAAGTAGGTCTAAAAGAGGACTGAAGGAGGTCTAAAGCAGGACTGAAGTAGGTCTAAAGCAGGACTGAAGTAGGTCTAAAGCAGGACTGAAGTAGGTCTAAAAGAGGACTGAAGTAGGTCTAAAACAGGACTAAAGTAGGACTAAAGCAGACTGAAGTAGGTCTAAAGCAGGACTAGGTCTAAAGCAGGACTGAAGTAGGACTAAAGCAGGACTGAAGTAGGTCTAAAAGAGGACTGAAGTAGGTCTAAAGCAGGACTGAAGTAGGTCTAAAGCAGGACTGAAGTAGGTCTAAAGCAGGACTGAAGTAGGTCTAAAGCAGGACTGAAGTAGGACTAAAGCAGGACTGAAGTAGGTCTAAAGCAGGACTGAAGAAGGTCTAAAGCAGGACTGAAGTAGGTCTAAAACAGGACTGAAGTAGGACTAAAGCAGGACTGAAGTAGGTCTAAAAGAGGACTGAAGTAGGTCTAAAACGACTAAAGTAGGACTAAAGCAGGACTGAAGTAGGTCTAAAAGAGGACTGAAGTAGGTCTAAAACAGGACTAAAGTAGGACTAAAGCAGGACTGAAGTAGGTCTAAAGCAGGACTAGGTCTAAAGCAGGACTGAAGTAGGACTAAAGCAGGACTGAAGTAGGTCTAAAAGAGGACTGAAGTAGGTCTAAAACAGGACTGAAGAAGGACTAAAGCAGGACTGAAGTAGGTCTAAAAGAGGACTGAAGGAGGTCTAAAGCAGGACTGAAGTAGGTCTAAAGCAGGACTGAAGTAGGTCTAAAGCAGGACTGAAGTAGGTCTAAAGCAGGACTGAAGTAGGTCTAAAGCAGGACTGAAGTAGGACTAAAGCAGGACTGAAGTAGGTCTAAAGCAGGACTGAAGTAGGTCTAAAGCAGGACTGAAGTAGGTCTAAAGCAGGACTGAAGTAGGACTAAAGCAGGACTGAAGTAGGTCTAAAAGAGGACTGAAGTAGGTCTAAAACAGGACTGAAGTAGGACTAAAGCAGGACTGAAGTAGGTCTAAAGCAGGACTAGGTCTAAAGCAGGACTGAAGTAGGACTAAAGCAGGACTGAAGAAGGTCTAAAAGAGGACTGAAGTAGGTCTAAAACAGGACTGAAGTAGGACTAAAGCAGGACTGAAGTAGGTCTAAAAGAGGACTGAAGGAGGTCTAAAGCAGGACTGAAGTAGGTCTAAAAGCAGGACTGAAGTAGGTCTAAAGCAGGACTGAAGTAGGTCTAAAGCAGGACTGAAGTAGGACTAAAGCAGGACTGAAGTAGGACTAAAGCAGGACTGAAGTAGGTCTAAAAGAGGACTGAAGTAGGTCTAAAACAGGACTGAAGTAGGACTAAAGCAGGACTGAAGTAGGTCTAAAGCAGGACTAGGTCTAAAGCAGGACTGAAGTAGGACTAAAGCAGGACTGAAGTAGGACTAAAAGAGGACTGAAGTAGGTCTAAAACAGGACTAAAGTAGGACTAAAGCAGGACTGAAGTAGGTCTAAAGCAGGACTAGGTCTAAAGCAGGACTGAAGTAGGACTAAAGCAGGACTGAAGTAGGTCTAAAAGAGGACTGAAGTAGGTCTAAAACAGGACTGAAGAAGGACTAAAGCAGGACTGAAGTAGGTCTAAAAGAGGACTGAAGGAGGTCTAAAGCAGGACTGAAGTAGGTCTAAAGCAGGACTGAAGTAGGTCTAAAGCAGGACTGAAGTAGGTCTAAAGCAGGACTGAAGTAGGTCTAAAGCAGGACTGAAGTAGGACTAAAGCAGGACTGAAGTAGGTCTAAAGCAGGACTGAAGTAGGTCTAAAGCAGGACTGAAGTAGGTCTAAAGCAGGACTGAAGTAGGACTAAAGCAGGACTGAAGTAGGTCTAAAAGAGGACTGAAGTAGGTCTAAAACAGGACTGAAGTAGGACTAAAGCAGGACTGAAGTAGGTCTAAAGCAGGACTAGGTCTAAAGCAGGACTGAAGTAGGACTAAAGCAGGACTGAAGAAGGTCTAAAAGAGGACTGAAGTAGGTCTAAAACAGGACTGAAGTAGGACTAAAGCAGGACTGAAGTAGGTCTAAAAGAGGACTGAAGGAGGTCTAAAGCAGGACTGAAGTAGGTCTAAAGCAGGACTGAAGTAGGTCTAAAGCAGGACTGAAGTAGGTCTAAAGCAGGACTGAAGTAGGACTAAAGCAGGACTGAAGTAGGACTAAAGCAGGACTGAAGTAGGTCTAAAAGAGGACTGAAGTAGGTCTAAAACAGGACTGAAGTAGGACTAAAGCAGGACTGAAGTAGGTCTAAAGCAGGACTAGGTCTAAAGCAGGACTGAAGTAGGACTAAAGCAGGACTGAAGTAGGACTAAAAGAGGACTGAAGTAGGTCTAAAACAGGACTGAAGTAGGACTAAAGCAGGACTGAAGTAGGTCTAAAAGAGGACTGAAGGAGGTCTAAAGCAGGACTGAAGTAGGTCTAAAGCAGGACTGAAGTAGGTCTAAAGCAGGACTGAAGTAGGTCTAAAGCAGGACTGAAGAAGTAGGACTAAAGCAGGACTGAAGTAGGTCTAAAGCAGGACTGAAGTAGGTCTAAAGCAGGACTGAAGTAGGACTAAAGCAGGACTGAAGTAGGTCTAAAAGAGGACTGAAGTAGGTCTAAAACAGGACTGAAGTAGGACTAAAGCAGGACTGAAGTAGGTCTAAAGCAGGACTAGGTCTAAAGCAGGACTGAAGTAGGACTAAAGCAGGACTGAAGTAGGTCTAAAAGAGGACTGAAGTAGGTCTAAAAGAGGACTGAAGGAGGTCTGAAGCAGGACTGAAGTAGGTCTAAAGCAGGACTGAAGTAGGTCTAAAGCAGGACTGAAGTAGGTCTAAAGCAGGACTGAAGTAGGTCTAAAGCAGGACTGAAGTAGGTCTAAAAGAGGACTGAAGGAGGACTGAAGTAGGTCTAAAGCAGGACTGAAGTAGGTCTAAAGCAGGACTGAAGTAGGTCTAAAGCAGGACTGAAGTAGGTCTAAAGCAGGACTGAAGTAGGTCTAAAGCAGGACTGAAGTAGGTCTAAAGCAGGACTGAAGTAGGTCTAAAGCAGGACTGAAGTAGGACTAAAGCAGGGCTGAAGTAGGACTAAAGCAGGACTGAAGTAGGTCTAAAGCAGGACTGAAGTAGGTCTACTTAGGGTGACAGTAGCTCAGTTGTAGGGCATTGGCCTTTGATCCAGAGGGTCGTGGGTTTGAGCCCGACTTTAAAGCAGAAATACAAAAGTAACAGACAACCATAAAGTGAAATAAATGTTATTTTTCATTTCAAAAACATTGTTGCAGAAGTATTCGTACATGAGGTCATAGTTTGTGAAACCACCTTAAGTCTCTTAGGCCTGGTGGGGGTCTGGTGTGGACCTGGTGGGGGTCTGGTGTGGACCTGGTGGGGGTCTGGTGTGGACCTGGTGGGGGTCTGGTGTGGACCTGGTGGGGGCCTGGTGTGGACCTGGTGGGGGCCTGGAGCCTCGGCTTCGTCTCTCCTCTGGGTCCTGTGTCGTCCCCTGTGGCTGAGGGCGACTCTCTGCATCTTCTGAATGAAAAGCGGTTTATAAATGAAATTGGATTGATTGATTTTGGGGTACGATTCTACAAACACATTGTGATGTTGTCTTTAGTAAATCCAGATGTGAGCCATAGAAGGATTGACCAATCAGATGCCTTCATTCACAGAGCTTGCCTTAGCAACCGTCTTAGCAACACTGCCTGTGTCACGGCACAGCCCCACAGCATGACGCTCCCCCCCCTCGCTCACACCGAGGATGATGAGCAGTGTCAGTGCTTCATCTGACGCCACACTCTGTGCACACGAGGCTATCGTTGTAGAGACCGCCTCCTGTTGTCAGGGGCGACCAGCATCATCTGGACGCTGTGGTTGCCGGGGAGACGGGACCCAGCCAGCTCCGGACGGTCGGCGTCGAAGGAGCGAAGAGGAACGAGCTCGCAGGACATCCTCCAGCGAGACAGGAGCAGCTCAATGGACCAATCAGAGCTGAGGAGGCAACAAACAGCCAATGAGAGGGACTGCAGCAACTCTATGGACCAATCAGAGCTGAGGAGGCAACAGACAGCCAATGAGAGGGACTGCAGCAGCTCTATGGACCAATCAGGCTCCATGAGGATTAGAACCAAAACAAAAGTAACTCCTCACACAGGAGGATTAGAGCTGACCTGCGGACTTGGTAGGTGGTCCAAAACTGAGCGAGAGGGTTCTTCCTGAAGAGCATCGCCACGGTGACCAGGACGCTCTCGAAATCTGAAGACGAAATAACAACAAACATGAGAACAGAACATGGCGTCTGTCTCAACCTGGCCAGGGACCGGACCAGGGACCGGACCAGAGACCACACAAGAGACCGGACGAGAGACCAGACAAGGGACCAGATCTGGGACCAGACCATGGACCGGACCAGGTACCGGATCAGGGACAGAACCAGGGACCGGACTAGGGACAGACAAGGGACCAGATAAAGGACCTGACCAGGTACCAGACCAAGGACCGGACCAGGAACCAGACAAAGGACCAGACCAGGGACCAGACCATGGACCGGACCAGGTACCGGATCAGGGACAGAACCAGGGACCGGACTAGGGACAGACAAGGGACCAGATAAAGGACCTGACCAGGTACCAGACCAAGGACCGGACTAGGAACCAGACAAAGGACCAGACCAGGGACCAGACCAGCTATTATACTTTTGCCCTATTGTTAGGATTAGTAGCTGTAGTAATAGGAGTAGTAGCAGTGGTAGTAGATGAACAATAGAACAGAAGATTGGACCTTGTGGGCTGTAGAAGACGTCTGACCCCAGGATGACGTCCACTGGAGGCAGAGACAGAAGAGCAGGAGTCATGTGACCCCAGGAGAGCGGGAGGATGCCGACCTCTGACCCCACCGTGGCCTTTGTCCCTGCCGTGACTTCTGACCTGTGACCATAAACACTGTACTACACTCTGTGCGTGTGTGTGTGTCTCTGTGTGTCTGTGTTTCGTACCGGACCTCTCGGACCTCCAGGCCATTTGCTCGACAGCTCTGGACACAGTTCTGGAGACTGTGGAGCTGCGCAGAGTCCGAGAGAAATACCCGAGACCCGAGCCGGGCCGCCAAGACCCCAGGGAGAGAGACGCCTGCTCCGATCTGAGACCAGAGAGAGAGACCAGAGAGGGAGAGGGACCAGAGATAGAGACCAGAGAGGGAGAGGGACCAGAGATAGAGACCAGCGAGAGAGAGGGACCAGAGATAGAGACCAGCGAGAGAAAGGGACCAGAGATAGAGAGGGACCAGAGATAGAGACCAGCGAGAGAGAGGGACCAGAGATAGAGACCAGAGAGAGAGAGAGGTACCAGAGATAGAGACCAGAGAGAGAGAAGGACCAGAGGGAGAGATCAGAGAAAGAGACCAGAGAGAAACCAGAGAAAAGGACCAGAGAGAGACCAGAGAGAGACCCCAGGGTTAGAAATATTATTCTGCAGCTCTTGTGTGGTAACCTGTTTCCACTCACCTCCAGAACAGTCCGGTTCCTCAAGGCGCCTCTTCGCTTCCACACAAACTGAGCCAGGACCACTGCACAGGGCCACACGTACATGCCGAACTCTGGGTCCAACACCTGCACAAGACCGGCCCCAGATCTACCAAGTCTCCAGCTACATCATAGTCTGAAATATGTGTCTTTAAAGCTGGGGTACGTAACTTTCATACAACACAAAGAGTCAAAGACTGACTCACAGGGCTCTTTCTTCCACATAATATAAAATGTATTCTCTTAAGATGAACCATGGTCTGATGTTGTGGTCTGATTTTACACTATATTTTGTCAAGACTCTTGGTGGACCAATTGTATATGTTACTTATAAGACTAAAGTTACATACACCAGCTTTGAGAAGGTAACATTAAATTTGTGCTGTCACCTCAGGGATGGTCACAGTCACAGATTCCTCTTCGTCTTTAAACGTAAAAACCTTTTGTGTTTGACTCAAGCCCCGCGCTCCCTCTGCGGCCATGTTGTTTCCATATATGTCACTGTTATTATTATCCTGTTATTATTCTCATGTTTTGCTTTCTTTGTTTTCACATGTTCACGCCGGACACCCACTTCCGCGACCAGGCCATAATAAAATAAATGGGCGGTTCTTAGCCAATCAGAACTGTGTTTAAACCAGGCGGGAAACGCTCTGTCGAATCAGCGGTCTTGTCTTTCAGAGGGGCGTGAAACAGTGCTGACAGACAGGGTTGCCATGTCGCGCTTCACTCCACAAAAGTGTTAGGAATATTTTGCACAGACATTTGCAACACAGAAACAAAACTACCACACAATGTATTCTTATATCCAATCCAATCCACTTTATTTATATAGCACGTTTAAACAACAGTTACGTTTCCAAAGTGCTGCACAAAAAAGTATAAAATAAATAACAACTTATCCTTAGCTTCACCAAGTATAAAAGAATAAAAATATATAAAACAGATTAAAACCATAAATAGAGATAAAAGAAAAACACAGAGGACCACAAACTCACACAGTGTTAAAAGCCAAAGAGTAAAAGTGGGTCTTAAGACGAGACTTAAAACACTCTACTGTGATATAAACCTAATAGTAATAATGCAAATAATAGCTCATCCATCAGGCGAGGTCTTTTTACTTTTAGCCTAGTTTTGGTTCAGTTCAATTCGGTCATAAATATAAAACACATTGTATAGTGTTTTGATTCACAAAGCCACCGTTTTAAAGTCCTCTCTTCTGATAACGCAAAGGATAAAGTGGAAACAAATGGGTGGTGGAGGTCGATTTCTGATGTGTATTTTTGGCAGCGAGCTCATCAATTTCTTTTGATATACTAATCAAATGTTTGCCCAAAATGCCGCTCTGGTTCAAAGCTCTCAATTACAACAATATTAACTTTTTTATCAAACGTATTTATGGGTAAACTACAAAAGAAGAAGAAACATTTGGAATTCTGTTGATAAATTCGATAAAATTGGAGATACACGCTCATTTCGCTTGTTGCTCTCACAATCTGGCAACCCCAGGTATTACAGCGCTCCGTGCCAAGCTAGCTGAAGCTAACGGCGCTACCTCCGGTGTTCAGTCGCCGTTTCACTGGAGAAGCGCCAGTTAAAGTGACCGTAAAAGTGTCCAAACCCCGGGGTAGAGTCCCACACGGTCCCCGCAGCGCTGTTTCACCTGGGGTCGGGCTCTAAAGGGCGGTGGGAGTGGTGACAGACGCCGGTAAGCAGCGAGGCTAGTGCGGCTACATAACAGCCTCAGCCGCGGGGAGCTAATGGTGCTAATGCTAAAGGCTCTGCTGCTGGTGATAACTGCGTTTTAAAAGTTTTGCTTCTCATATAAACCCAATTTAAGGCCTTAAAAAGTGTGAAGGTACATGGAGGACTGTCCATTTCAAATATCTCTTTAACATGTTAATGTATTAAAGCTATTTATGTTGTATTTCAGTGTTTGCATACTTGGTGATACTATTACTGTATAAATCTCTCTTGTTGCCTAGGTGACGAGTTTACACTGGGGACTTTAAGTTTTACCGAATCTGAATAAAATTCTTATGCAAGGTTGAAAAACACCAGTTTAACCAAATCTGTGCTCTTTGAAGCAGACATGAACCACAAAAGTAAGAAGCGGATCAAAGAAGCGAAGCGCAGCGCTAGACCCGAACTGAAGGACTCTGGGGACTGGGTCAGACACGGGTACCACGACACCTTTGACCTGTCACACCGCAGCGTAAAGGTGAGGAGCTAATGTGGCTAATGCTAACCTGCTGAGAGAGGCTGCGCCCGAATTCATAAAGATACATCCTTTTCATTGTACCTCTTTGTGTTTAAGCTACAGGTTTTGTTAAGTTCAGCTGAACACATTTTGAATGTGCTTTTAGTTCTACTCAAGTAAAATGCAATGCAACAAAATCTGTTATTAAAAAAATGAGAAGGAGGGAGGTATTTCTGCGGAATTGGGATGCAACCTGAGATCGGCACGTACGCCATGGACATTATGCAATATAACAAATTCACTTACACAGTAAAAGTGTTCGCAATCTTATGTATATTTACCTCAACCACACGTTTTACTGCAAGTATAAACTATGAAGTTTAAGGCTGCTGTAATGTGGTCAAATGTCTGATTTAACTTGCAAACTTTGCTAAGATTTGTTTATTTTTTATTAAATAAGGCCAAACATTCTTTATTAAAAAAAACAGTGGACATGATGTCTATAATAATATCCTTTTGTTTTGAAACATAGTTAATTAGGGATGAGTGATAATTTTGAGTGGTGACAATAGCGTAGGAGACGATATATCGATATGGTGATGTATCGTGATACTTTCTCACCCAAAGCCACCAGCAGGGGGCACCAGCGCTGCCTCTGGATGTTTTCAAAACAGGATGCACTTGTTGCACCTCTTTCTCTCAGCTTTTTGTCTGAGACTGATTTCAATAAAACTTGTCCAAAACATTTTTTTAATTCTGTAGAATGTTCATATTGATTTTATTGGATGTAAGACTTATTTTGTTATATAAAAAAGGCAGTATTTTTACTAAAATGTGCAGGTTAAAAGGCATTTTCGCTTGTCCACCTTAATGTTACACATGACACTTTATCCATTTATCTTAAAATAAAGTGTATTTTTTCACCTAATATTATTCTTTTATTTATGACATAAATTATTGTATGTATATTTCTGACCAATATATCGATAGTTGCTGCATCATAATCGTTATCGTGAGCTTTGTATCTCGCACCCTGAGGTCCTCATCCCTCTGCGCACTGGGGGTGTTTATCTTTGTTCTGAGCGTGTGCAGAAACAGCAGAAACAATCTTATAACTATCTCCATAACAACGGTCCCAAACCTTTCTAATGCTAAGGGCCAGTTTAACATCAGTATTTTCACCGTCCGGCAGTTACCCAAGGCTCGTTCTCTTCCAGTCTAATGTCAATGTCTCCAAGTTTCAACCAAACATATCGAGGTGACAAGCTTAAACTATCTTTAAAACCGATAACAAAGTTGACCTTATCTGTCAGGATAACGTGGAGCGCGCAGACGCGGCACGCATCAGCCCGGAGGAGTTCATCGCACGCTTCGAGAGGCCGTACAAACCCGTGGTGCTGCTGAACTGTCAGGAGGCGTGGCCCGCTAAGGACAAGTGGACTCTGGAGCGCCTCAAGAGGAAGTACCGCAACCAGAAGTTCAAGTGCGGCGAGGACAATGACGGTTACTCTGTGAAGATGAAGATGAAGTACTACGTGGAGTATCTGGAGAGCACACGCGACGACTCCCCGCTCTACATCTTTGACAGCAGCTACGGCGAGCACGCCAAGCGCCGCAAGCTGCTGGACGACTACAGCGTGCCCTTGTTCTTCACCGACGACCTGTTCCAGTTCGCCGGGGAGAAGAGGAGGCCGCCCTACAGGTGAGAGGAGGAACTACATAGAGAGAGGAGGCCGCCCTACAGGTGAGAGGAGGAACTACATAGAGAGAGGAGGCCGCCCTACAGGTGAGAGGAGGAACTACATAGAGAGAGAGAGGAGGCCGCCCTACAGGTGAGAGGAGGAACTACACACAGAGACCTACAGGTGAGGGGAGGAACTACACAGAGAGAGAGAGAGAGGCCGCCCTACAGGTGAGAGGAGGAACTACAGAGAGAGAGAGGCCGCCCTACAGGTGAGAGGAGGAACTACAGAGAGAGAGAGGCCGCCCTACAGGTGAGAGGAGGAACTACAGAGAGAGAGAGAGAGAGGAGGCCGCCCTACAGGTGAGAGGAGGAACTACACAGAGAGAGAGAGAGAGGCCGCCCTACAGGTGAGAGGAGGAACTACACAGAGAGAGAGAGAGAGGAGGCCGCCCTACAGGTGAGAGGAGGGACTACACACAGAGACCTACAGGTGAGAGGAGGGACTACACACAGAGAGAGAGAGAGGAGGCCGCCCTACAGGTGAGAGGAGGGACTACACACATACACAGAGAGAGAGGAGGCCGCCCTACAGGTGAGAGGAGGGACTACACACACAGAGAGAGAGGAGGCCGCCCTACAGGTGAGAGGAGGGACTACACACACAGAGAGAGAGGAGGCCGCCCTACAGGTGAGAGGAGGGACTACACACACAGAGAGAGAGGAGGCCGCCCTACAGGTGAGAGGAGGGACTACACACATACACAGAGAGAGAGGAGGCCGCCCTACAGGTGAGAGGAGGGACTACACACACAGAGAGAGAGGAGGCCGCCCTACAGGTGAGAGGAGGGACTACACACACAGAGAGAGAGGAGGCCGCCCTACAGGTGAGAGGAGGGACTACACACACACACAGAGAGAGAGGAGGCCGCCCTACAGGTGAGAGGAGGGACTACACACACAGAGAGAGAGGAGGCCGCCCTACAGGTGAGAGGAGGGACTACACACACAGAGAGAGAGAGAGGAGGCCGCCCTACAGGTGAGGGGAGGGACTACACACATACACAGAGAGAGAGGAGGCCGCCCTACAGGTGAGAGGAGGGACTACACAGAGAGAGAGAGGAGGCCGCCCTACAGGTGAGAGGAGGGACTACACAGAGAGAGAGAGGAGGCCGCCCACCGGTCAGAAATAAGCTGGAGTACGTAACTTTAGTCTCGTAAGTAACACATGTCCAACAGATCTTGTATACTCAGACCACAACATGTGGCTTTCATCTTGAACATGCCATCTTTATAGTAAAAGTGAGCCCTGGGAGTCACTATTTGACTCTTTGGTCTGAGTGAACAAGTCATAGAAGCATCTGTTTTAGAGGCTGGGTTTTTGGTGTTATTTTGGTGAAGTTTGGAAGTATTCAGTATCTAGTCCGGTTTTCAGTCCTGTGCTCTCTCCTCAGATGGTTCGTGATGGGTCCTTCTCGCTCCGGCACTGGGATCCACATCGACCCGCTGGGGACCTCAGCTTGGAACGCTCTGGTGCAGGGCCATAAGCGCTGGTGCCTCTTCCCCACACACACGCCCCGAGAGCTGATCAAAGTGACCCGCGAGGACGGAGGGAACCAGCAGGACGAGGCCATCACCTGGTTCACGGTCATCTACCCCCGAACACAGGAGCCGAGCTGGCCCAAAGAGTTCAGACCGCTGGAGATCCTGCAGAGACCCGGGGAGACCGTGTTTGTGCCGGGTGAGAGAGACGCACACTGGTCCTCAGGCTAGTCTCAGGTCCTAACTCTGGTCCTCAGGCTAGTCTCAGGTCCTGACTCTGGTCCTCAGGCTAGTCTCAGATCCTAACTCTGGTCTCTCTCTGGTCCTCAGGCTAATCTTAGGTCCTGACTCTGGTCCTCAGGCTAGTCTCAGATCCTAACTCTGGTCTCTCTCTGGTCCTCAGGCTAATCTTAGGTCCTAACTCTGGTCCTCAGGCTAGTCTCAGGTCCTAACTCTGGTCTCTCTCTGGTCCTCAGGCTAATCTTAGGTCCTAACTCTGGTCTCTCTCTGGTCCTCAGGCTAATCTTAGGTCCTAACTCTGGTCCTCAGGCTAGTCTCAGGTCCTAACTCTGGTCTCGCTCTGGTCCTCAGCCTAGTCTCAGGTCCTAACTCTGGTCTCTCTCTGGTCCTCAGGCTAATCTTAGGTCCTAACTCTGGTCCTCAGGCTAGTCTCAGGTCCTAACTCTGGTCTCTCTCTGGTCCTCAGGCTCTCTTAGGTCTAACTCTGGTCTCTCTCTGTCTCTCTCTCTGGTCTCTCTCTGGTCCTCAGGCTCTCTCAGGTCCTAACTCTGGTCTCTCTCTGGTCCTCAGGCTAGTCTCAGGTCTCTAACTCTGGTCTCTCTCTGGTCCTCAGCCTAGTCTCAGGTCCTAACTCTGGTCTCTCTCTGGTCCTCAGGCTAATCTTAGGTCCTAACTCTGGTCCTCAGGCTAGTCTCAGGTCCTAACTCTGGTCTCTCTCTGGTCCTCAGGCTAATCTTAGGTCCTAACTCTGGTCCTCAGGCTAGTCTCAGGTCCTAACTCTGGTCTCTCTCTGGTCCTCAGGCTAGTCTCAGGTCCTAACTCTGGTCTCTCTCTGGTCCTCAGCCTAGTCTCAGTTCCTAACTCTGGTCTCTCTCTGGTCCTCAGCCTAGTCTCAGGTCCTAACTCTGGTCTCTCTCTGGTCCTCAGCCTAGTCTCAGGTCCTAACTCTGGTCTCTCTCTGGTCCTCAGGCTCTCTTGGTCTCTCTCTGGTTCCCTCAGGTCTCTCTCTGGTCCTAACTCTGGTCTCTCTCTGGTCCTCGGCTCTCTCAGGTCCTCTCTCTGGTCTCTCTCTGGTCCTCTGTCTCTGGTCCTCTCTGGTCTCTCTCTGGTCCTCAGCCTAGTCTCAGGTCCTAACTCTGGTCTCTCTCTGGTCCTCAGGCTAATCTTAGGTCCTAACTCTGGTCCTCAGGCTAGTCTCAGGTCCTAACTCTGGTCTCTCTCTGGTCCTCAGGCTCTCTCTCTGGTCCTAACTCTGGTCTCTCTCTGGTCCTCAGGCTAGTCTCAGGTCCTAACTCTGGTCTCTCTCTGGTCCTCAGGCTAGTCTCAGGTCCTAACTCTGGTCTCTCTCTGGTCCTCAGCCTAGTCTCAGGTCCTAACTCTGGTCTCTCTCTGGTCCTCAGCCTAGTCTCAGGTCCTAACTCTGGTCTCTCTCTGGTCCTCAGGCTAATCTTAGGTCCTAACTCTGGTCCTCAGGCTAGTCTCAGGTCCTAACTCTGGTCTCTCTCTGGTCCTCAGGCTAGTCTCTGGTCTCTCTCTGGTCTCTCTCTGGTCTCTCTCTGGTCTCTCTGGTCTCTCTCTGGTCTCTCTCTGGTCTCTCTCTGTCTCTCTCTCTGGTCTCTCTCTGGTCTCTCTCTGGTCTCTCTCTGGTCTCTCTCTTCTCTCTCTCTGGTCTCTCTCTGGTCTCTCTCTGGTCTCTCTCTGGTCTCTCTCTGTCTCTCTCTGGTCTCTCTCTGGTCTCTCTCTGCTCTCTCTCTGGTCTCTCTCTGGTCTCTTTCTGCTCTCTCTGGTCTCTCTCTCTGGTCTCTCTCTGGTCTCTCTCTCTGGTCTCTCTCTGGTCTCTCTCTGGTCTCTCTCTGGTCTCTCTCTCTGGTCTCTCTCTCTGGTCTCTCTGGTCTCTCTCTGGTCTCTCTCTGGTCTCTCTCTCTGGTCTCTCTCTGGTCTCTTGGTCTGCTCTCTCTGGTCTCTCTCTCTGGTCTCGGTCTCTCTGGTCTCTCTCTGGCTCTTTCTCTCTCTCCTCTTCTGCTCTCTCTGGTCTCTCTCTCTGGTCTCTCTCTGGTCTCTCTCTGGTCTCTCTCTGGTCTCTCTCTCTGGTCTCTCTCTGGTCTCTTTCTGCTCTCTCTGGTCTCTCTCTCTGGTCTCTCTCTGGTCTCTCTCTCTGGTCTCTCTCTGGTCTCTCTCTGGTCTCTCTCTGGTCTCTCTCTGGTCTCTCTCTGTCTCTCTCTCTGGTCTCTCTCTGGTCTCTCTGGTCTCTCTCTGGTCTCTCTCTGGTCCTCAGCCTAGTCTCAGGTCCTAACTCTGGTCTCTCTCTGGTCCTCAGGCTAGTCTCAGGTCCTAACTCTGGTCTCTCTCTGGTCTCTCTCTCTCTGGTCTCTCTCTGGTCTCTCTCTGGCTCTCTCTGGTCTCTTTCTGCTCTCTCTGGTCTCTCTCTCTGGTCTCTCTCTCTGGTCTCTCTCTGGTCTCTTTCTGCTCTCTCTGGTCTCTCTCTCTCTGGTCTCTCTGGTCTCTCTCTGGTCTCTCTCTGGTCTCTCTCTCTGGTCTCTCTCTGGTCTCTCTCTGCTCTCTCTCTGGTCTCTCTCTCTGGTCTCTCTCTGGTCTGTCTCTGGTCTCTCTCTGGTCTCTCTCTGGTCTCTCTCTGGTCTCTCTCTGGTCTCTCTCTGGTCTCTCTCTCTGGTCTCTCTGGTCTCTCTCTGGTCTCTCTCTGCTCTCTCTCTGGTCTCTCTCTGGTCTCTTTCTGCTCTCTCTGGTCTCTCTGGTCTCTCTGGTCTCTCTCTGGTCTCTCTCTGGTCTCTCTCTGCTCTCTCTCTGGTCTCTCTCTCTGGTCTCTCTCTGGTCTGTCTCTGGTCTCTCTCTGGTCTCTCTCTGGTCTCTCTCTGGTCTCTCTCTGGTCTCTCTCTGGTCTCTCTCTCTGGTCTCTCTCTGGTCTCTCTCTGGTCTCTCTCTGGTCTCTCTCTGGTCTCTCTCTGCTCTCTCTCTGGTCTTTCTCTCTGGTCTCTCTCTCTGGTCTCTCTCTGGTCTCTTTCTGCTCTCTCTGGTCTCTCTCTCTGGTCTCTCTCTGGTCTCTCTCTGGTCTCTTTGTGCTCTCTCTGGTCTCTCTCTCTGGTCTCTCTCTCTGGTCTCTCTCTGGTCTCTTTCTGCTCTCTCTGGTCTCTCTCTCTGGTCTCTCTCTGGTCTCTCTCTGGTCTCTCTCTGGTCCCTCTCTGGTCTCTGTCGTCACTGCTGTGGTCGCAGCTGCCCTGGGGCTGTTCTTGTGCCCAGAGATCAGCTCGCCCTCTGACCCTGACGCCCTCCCGGCTCAGTGTGACCTGTCAGAGAGACAGACCAGAGAGAGACCAGAGACCAGAGAGAGACCAGAGATACACCAGAGAGAGACCAGAGAGGGACCAGAGAGACCAGAGAGAGACCAGAAAGAGACCAGAGAGAGACCAGAGAGAGAGACCAGAGAGAGACCAGAGAGAGACCAGAGAGAGAGGCCAGAGAGAGACCAGAGAGAGAGACCAGAGAGAGACCAGAGAGAGACCAGAGAGAGACCAGAGAGACCAGAGAGAGACCAGAGAGAGACCAGAGAGACCAGAGAGACCAGAGAGACCAGAGAGACCAGAGAGAGACCAGAGAGAGACCAGAGAGAGAGACCAGAGAGAGACCAGAGAGAGACCAGAGAGAGACCAGAGAGAGAGACCAGAGAGAGAGACCAGAGAGAGACCAGAGAGAGACCAGAGAGAGACCAGAGAGAGACCAGAGAGGGACCAGAAAGTCTGGGTCTGGGACTGACTGATCCATGACACATTTGCATAAGTCTCTTCAGATAATGAGCTGGGACAGAGGGACTCGGGCTCAGACAAAGCCCAGCTGAGGGCCCTGGTCCCTGGGCACATGGGGCCATCTGTGCCCCGCTCCAGAACAGACAATAATAACCCCCGCGTTAAAGCTGGGGTACGTAACTTTCAGACCCGCAGAACTATAATAAATCCTTGTGTCTAGTTCTGGCTCTAAAAGAGTTGCTTCTGTCGCTATAGTTCAATGTGTTTCTGTCGTTAGGTCTCTCTCTGGTCTCTCCCTGGTCTCTCTCTGGTCTCTCTCTGGTCTCTCTCTCTGGTCTCTCTCTGGTCTCTCTCTGGTCTCTCTCTGGTCTCTCTCTGGTCTCTCTCTGGTCTCTCTCTGGTCTCTCTCTGGTCTCTCTCTGGTCTCTCTCTGGTCTCTCTTTGGTCTCTCTCTCTGGTCTCTCTCTGGTCTGTCTCTGGTCTCTCTCTGGTCTCTCTCTGGTCTCTCTCTGGTCTCTCTCTGGTCTCTCTCTGGTCTCTTTCTGTTCTCTCTCTGGTCTCTCTCTGGACTCTCTGGTCTCTCTCTCTCTGGTCTCTCTCTGGTCTCTCTCTCTGGTCTCTCTCTGGTCTCTCTCTGGTCTCTTTCTGTTCTCTCTCTGGTCTCTCTCTGGTCTCTCTCTCTCTGGTCTCTCTGGTCTCTTTGGTCTCTCTCTCTTTGGTCTCTCTCTGGTCTCTCTCTCTGGTCTCTCTCTCTGGTCTCTCTCTCTGGTCTCTCTCTGGTCTCTCTCTCTGGTCTCTCTCTGGTCTCTCTCTCTGGTCTCTTTCTGGTCTCTCTTTGGTCTCTCTCTGGTCTCTCTCTGGTCTCCCTCTGGTCTCTCTCTGGTCTCTTTCTGTTCTCTCTCTTGTCCCTCTCTGGTCTCTCTCTCTGGTCTCTCTCTGGTCTCTCTCTGGTCTCTCTCTGGTCTCTCTCTGGTCTCCCTCTGGTCTCTCTCTGGTCCCTTTCTGTTCTCTCTCTGGTCTCTCTCTGGTCTCTCTGGTCTCTCTCTCTGGTCTCTCTCTCTGGTCTCTCTCTGGTCTCTTTCTGTTCTCTCTCTGGTCTCTCTCTGGTCTCTCTCTGGTCTCTCTCTCTCTGGTCTCTCTGTGGTCTCTCTCTCTGGTCTCTCTCTCTGGTCTCTCTCTGGTCTCTCTCTGGTCTCTCTTCTGGTCTCTCTCTGGTCTCTCTCTGGTCTCTCTCTGGTCTCTCTCTGGTCTCTCTCTCTCTCTCTGGTCTCTCTCTGGTCTCTCTCTGGTCTCTCTCTCTGCTCTCTCTCTGGTCTCTCTCTGGTCTCTCTCTGGTCTCTCTCTGGTCTCTCTCTGGTCTCTCTCTGGTCTCTCTCTGGTCTCTCTTTGGTCTCTCTTTGGTCTCTCTCTGGTCTCTCTCTGGTCTCTCTCTGGTCTCTCTCTGGTCTCTCTCTCTGGTCTCTCTCTGGTCTCTCTCTGGTCTCTCTCTGGTCTCTCTCTGGTCTCTCTCATGGTCTCTCTCTGGTCTCTCTCTGGTCTCTCTCTGGTCTCTCTCTGGTCTCTCATGGTCTCTTTCTGGTCTCTCTCTGGTCTCTCTCTGGTCTCTTAAAGATGGAGACCGAATGTTGTGACTTTCTGTTCAAACTCGTTTTAAAGGAGCAGTGTGTAAACATGTGGCCAGAAGTGGTACTGCAGCCTCTCCCACTCTCCCTGACTCAGGTTGCCAGATATGCAGACGAATCCAGCTGGGACCATAACAGCTGAATAGACAAGAGTTTTGTCAACAACAAATCTATAACCAACACCTTTTTCACAAAGATAGAAATCCTGGTTTTATTCCTTGTTTTGTCGTTAATGATTTGAGAATCATAACGAGACCTTTTTTAGTTCTGCGCCACATGGTACTTTACCAGTGAGATTAGCTCCACGCGGTGAGTTCTGGCGCCCGGATCACAGACTTTCTGATTGGTGAAACGGTGGAGGGCGGGACATCGAAATGAAAACAATAACAAGATTTAGAGGCTGGAAAAGTAATTCAGAAATTCAAATATCTCTGAACGACTGTTATCAGTTAAAGAAGGATTGGAAAAGAGCAGATTATTATTATTACAGATTAGGGCTCTTTAATGATGACCGATTAGGATAGGGCCCTTTAATGATGACAGAATAGGGCCCTTTAATGATGACAGATTAGGGCCCTTTAATGACCCTTTAATGATGACAGATTAGGGCCCTTTAATGATGACAGATTAGGGCCCTTTAATGATGACGGATTAGGGCCCTTTAATGATGACAGATTAGGGCCCTTTAATGACCCTTTAATGATGACAGATTAGGGCCCTTTAATGATGACAGATTAGGGCCCTTTAATGATGACGGATTAGGGCCCTTTAATAATGACAGATTAGGGCCCTTTAATGACCCTTTAATGATGACAGATTAGGGCCCTTTAATGATGACAGATTAGGGCCCTTTAATGACCCTTTAATGATGACAGATTAGGGCCCTTTAATGATGACGGATTAGGGCCCTTTAATGATGACGGATTAGGGCCCTTTAATGATGACAGATTAGGGCCCTTTAATGATGACAGATTAGGGCCCTTTAATGATGACGGATTAGGGCCCTTTAATGATGACAGATTAGGGCCCTTTAATGACCCTTTAATGATGACAGATTAGGGCCCTTTAATGATGACAGATTAGGGCCCTTTAATGACCCTTTAATGATGACAGATTAGGGCCCTTTAATGATGACGGATTAGGGCCCTTTAATGATGACAGATTAGGGCCCTTTAATGATGACTGGACATGAAAATCTTATATATTATTACTTTAATTGTGAGCCTGAAGTTACAGACCCCAGCTTTAGTTAATACCCCCCCCCCTCCCTCTCCTCTATTGTCTGCTTGTTTAAGTACAGTCCAGTTTGGCCTCAGATGCTGTAGCTCCAGGGACAGCAGGGGGCCAGGCTCACACAAAGCCCAGAGCAGAGCCTCGGTCCTGGGCATGAGCCTCAGCGCCTCCCCCTGAGGTCTGGAGCTCAGCACCATCTGCTCCACGGCTAATGACCACAGCTCCGTCAGGGCAGGTACGGCTACGACCACAACTGTTCTGTAACCCACCCAGGTCCAAAAGCTGCTGTACTGTACTGTAACTCTCTGGTCTCTCTCTGGTCTCTATCTGGTCTCTATCTGGTCTCTATCTGGTCTCTATCTGGTCTCTATCTGGTCTATCTCTCTAGTCTCTCTCTCTGGTCTTTCTCTGGTATCTCTCTGGTCTATCTCTCTAGTAAGTAAGTAAGCTTTATTTATATACCGCCTTTCACAGACCAGAGTCTCAAAGCGGTTTACAATTGTTATTTTTTGGGCACTTGTCTCTCACTCCACACAGAGATGGGAGCGGGGCCAGTACAGGAGGCGCATGCCAGAACTATTGTACATATTTTTAGTGGTAGGGGAAACCGGAGTACCCGGAGGAAACCTACGCAGTCTATCTCTCTAGTCTCTCTCTCTCTGGTCTCTCTCTAGTCTCTCTCTGGTCTCTCTCTAGTCTCTCTCTGGTCTCTCTCTGGTCTCTCTCTCTCTGGTCTCTCTCTGGTCTCTCTCTGGTCTCTCTCTGGTCTCTCTCTGGTCTCTCTCTGGTCTCTCTCTCTCTGGTCTCTCTCTGGTCTCTCTCTGGTCTCTCTCTGGTCTCTCTCTGGTCTCTGATGAACCAAGCTTTATTATGATCTGACCCACGGGGCACATGTGTCCTGCAAAGCAGCTTGTCCTGGGGCTGTCACTCCCCCACTCTCCCCCACTCTCCCCTCTGGACCCTGTGGACCCTCTGGACCCTGTGGACCCTCTGGACCCTGTGGACCCTCTGGACCCTGTGGACCCTCTGGAGTTATGAGTCACTCTTGCTGCTCACACTTCACTGTTCTTAGTGGTTTAGACCTGGTTCAGACCTGGTTCAGACCTGGTTCAGACCTGGTTCAGACCTAGTTCAGACCTGGTTCAGACCTGGTTCAGACCTGGTTCAGACCTGGTTCAGACCTGGTTCAGACCTGGTTCAGACCTGGTTCAGACGCAGTATTTACTTGAGTCTGTTCTATATCATTAAATCTGTGTCTGCACTTCACACTCTCAGTGGTGTTTGACCCCTGACCCTCATCTGCATATCAAAGACCCATCTGCCCAGATCCATGAGGGGGGGTAAGAGGGGGGGAGAGGGGGGAGGGGGGAGAGGGGGGAGGGGGGGTGCTCACCAAATGAAGCATCATCAGAGCACATGTGCAGAGGTCCATCAAAACAACAGGACTAAGAGAGACCGGAGAGACCTGAGAGAGACCAGAGAGAGACCGGAGATACCAGAGAGAGACCTGAGAGAGACCAGAGAGAGACCAGAGAGAGACCGGAGAGACCAGAGAGAGACCTGAGAGAGACCTGAGAGAGACCTGAGAGAGACCAGAGAGAGACCAGAGAGAGACCGGAGATACCAGAGAGAGACCTGAGAGAGACCAGAGAGAGACCAGAGAGAGACCGGAGAGACCAGAGAGAGACCGGAGAGAGACCTGAGAGAGACCTGAGAGAGACCAGAGAGAGATCAGAGAGAGACCAGAGTGAAACTACAGCTGTGGTTTGGACGAAAGAGTAGAATCCTCCTCCGTTAGTGAAGCACATGTAGCATTAGCACATGTAGCATTAGCACATGTAGCATTAGCACATGTAGCATTAGCCAACCCGTCGCCATTGTTGTTTACGTTCTACTGCCTCCAATTGTACGAAGTGCTGAGATCATCAGCGTCTCTGTTCTGTTCCACTCTGGAACACCGTCTGAAACACCGTCTCCATGGAAACGAAAGGACACTTGTGAACTCTGACCTTTTATGCCGGGTATAAACTCAGGGGTACACAATCACAGTCGGACCTACGCAGTCACAGTCGGACCTACGCAGTCACAGTCGGACCTACGCAGTCACAGTCGGACCTACACAGTCACAGTCGGACCTGTGTAGTTTTGAAGAGAGTGTTGTAATCCCACTCCTAACCACACGGTGGCGATCTCACAGGAGTGGACTGAAACCAAAGCTACTTCCTCCTCTTCAGAACAAAAACAATGAACGATCAGTCTGAGGTCATCACATGTTTCTGGGTCTAACTGTGAAGCTGTGAGTAAAGACATGAACTATTTACCATAACAACAGACTCAGACCAGACTCAGACCGGACTCAGACCAGACTCAGACCAGACTCAGACCAGACTCAGACCAGACTCAGACCAGACTCAGACCAGACTGTTTTTCCTTCGGTTCCTTCGAAGCTCAGAGACAATCTGCTCAGTGCCTCGTCCATGTTCTGCAGCTGCTCCATGTTTCCATCCAAAACACACACACGGGCCAATCACAGTGGACCTTCTCTCACACACGGGCCAATCACAGTGGACCTTCTCTCACACACGGGCCAATCACAGTGGACCTTCTCTCACACACGGGCCAATCACAGTGGACCTTCTCTCACACACGGGCCAATCACAGTGGACCTTCTCTCACACACGGGCCAATCACAGTGGACCTTCTCTCTCTCTAGTAAGTAAGTAAGCTTTATTTATATACCGCCTTTCACAGACCAGAGTCACAAAGCGGTTTACAATTGTTATTTTTTGGGCACTTGTCTCTCACTCCACACAGAGATGGGAGCGGGGCCAGTACAGGAAGCGCATGCCAGAACTATTGTACATATTTTTAGTGGTAGGGGAAACCGGAGTACCCGGAGGAAACCTACGCAGTCTATCTCTCTAGTCTCTCTCTCTCTGGTCTCTCTCTAGTCTCTCTCTGGTCTCTCTCTGGTCTCTCTCTCTCTGGTCTCTCTCTGGTCTCTCTCTGGTCTCTCTCTCTCTGGTCTCTCTCTGGTCTCTCTCTGGTCTCTCTCTGGTCTCTCTCTGGTCTCTCTCTGGTCTCTCTCTGGTCTCTGATGAACCAAGCTTTATTATGATCTGACCCACGGGGCACATGTGTCCTGCAAAGCAGCTTGTCCTGGGGCTGTCACTCCCCCACTCTCCCCCACTCTCCCCTCTGGACCCTGTGGACCCTCTGGACCCTGTGGACCCTCTGGACCCTGTGGACCCTCTGGACCCTGTGGACCCTCTGGAGTTATGAGTCACTCTTGCTGCTCACACTTCACTGTTCTTAGTGGTTTAGACCTGGTTCAGACCTAGTTCAGACCTGGTTCAGACCTGGTTCAGACCTAGTTCAGACCTGGTTCAGACCTGGTTCAGATCACAGTGGACCTTCTCTCACACACGGGCCAATCACAGTGGACCTTCTCTCACACACGGGCCAATCACAGTGGACCTTCTCTCACACACGGGCCAATCACAGTGGACCTTCTCTCACACACGGGCCAATCACAGTGGACCTTCTCTCACACACGGGCCAATCACAGTGGACCTTCTCTCACACACGGGCCAATCACAGTGGACCTTCTCTCACACACGGGCCAATCACAGTGGACCTTCTCTCACACACGGGCCAATCACAGTGGACCTTCTCTCACACACGGGCCAATCACAGTGGACCTTCTCTCACACACGGGCCAATCACAGTGGACCTTCTCTCACACACGGGCCAATCACAGTGGACCTTCTCTCACACACGGGCCAATCACAGTGGACCTTCTCTCACACACGGGCCAATCACAGTGGACCTTCTCTCACACTGTGTGTGAGAAAAATCCGAGGGTGTACGGATGGCTGATCCGTGTCACATGACCAGCACAAGCTCGGCGCCGCGTAAATTTACACTAATGCCGCTTTTCCACAGTAGCGGTGTGTAACGATGCGGTACAGTACGGTACGGTACGGTGCGGTACGGTACAGTACGGTACGGTACGGTACAGTACGGTACGGTACGGTGCGGTACAGTACAGTACGGTACGGTACGGTACAGTACGGTACGGTACGGTACAGTACGGTACGGTACGGTGCGGTACAGTACAGTACGGTACGGTACAGTACGGTACGGTACGGTGCGGTGCGGTTTATTTGCATTTCCACTGGTATTTGGTATCCAAGTTTGTGTTACTTTTTCTTACCACCTCGACTGTGGTTCCATCTCCGTAGTACCGATGCCATGACGTGACGTCGGCCCACTGCCTTTCACTGATTGGTCAGCGAGTGTCGTCACCGGCAGCGGCGTTTGACCCTTTGGTAAAAACAACTCAACCGCCATCTTTAAAACCGGCTGCTCTGCTTCGGCTACATTACCTCCTCCTCACTCCAGAGAAATGGAATCTCACAGAAAGCCCCAAAAGTCAGCGTCTGTACACTGCAGAAAAGGGCTTCAAAAGTTACCATTCCCTACCACATACTTAAGTACTTTTACTATATACTTAAGTACTTTTACTACATACTTAAGTACTTTTACTACATACTTAAGTACTTTTACTACATACTTAAGTACTTTTACTACATACTTAAGTACTTTTACTACATACTTCTGTACTTTTACTACATACTTAAGTACTTTTACTACATACTTAAGTACTTTTACTACATACTTAAGTACTTTTACTACATACTTAAGTACTTTTACTACATACTTAAGTACTTTTACTACATACTTCTGTACTTTTACTACATACTTTATATTTGTCAGTAAATCCGTATAACGTTGGTAGATGGAGACCTCTGGGAAATACAAAGGTTTTATTTAAAATAAATGTTCAGGCAGATGACAAGTTACGCATCAGACCCTCCTCTGCACCAGTGCTACACAGCTGCTGCTGCTACAGGTGTGTCCCATTCTGCCACATGGTCTCTCCATGGTTTTCACTGATGGTACAGAGCAGAGTCAGCACCAGTGACTTCAGAAGCTCAGAGTCCGAGTCGTTCCTTTAAGACCAAAGCTTTTTCAACAACACTCGCTCTGTGCGGAATCTTCTATTAAACACTTGCTGTTCGTCTGTCTCTGTGTCCTGAAAAGGTTTAGGAGCCCCCTGGAGGCAATACTCAGTACTGCAGGGGGTAAGAGAGCCCCCTGGAGGCAATACGCAGTACTGCAGGGGGTAAGCGAGCCCCCTGGAGGTAATAGTCAGTACTGCAGGGGGTAAGAGAGCCCCCTGGAGGCAATACTCAGTACTGCAGGGGGTAAGAGAGCCCCCTGGAGGTAATAGTCAGTACTGCAGGGGGTAAGAGGAGCCCCCTGGAGGTAATAGCAGCTATCACCGATAATATAATAAAACCATGCACCGCACCAATGTTACTAGTTACGCGTCGAGCGTAAATGACGTGGTTGCACCGTACCGTACCGTACCGTTACTGTGGAAAAGCGGCATAAAAGCTTAACTGTCGCAGAGCGTCTCTGTGTAAACTTTAGTCCTGTAAACGGGACTAAAGCAGGTCTAAAGCAGGACTAAAGCAGGTCTAAAGCAGGACTAAAGCAGGACTAAAGCAGGTCTAAAGCAGGACTAAAGCAGGACTAAGCAGGACTAAAGCAGGACTAAAGCAGGACTAAGCAGGACAGATGTGTCAGTGGAAACAAGACAAATGTACAATTAAAAATGCATGAGTTTGTTTGTTTTCCCCATTATTAATTCAGACTCGTTTGTTCAGCTGCAACGAAACAATCTGAAAAACACAAGTCCAGACGCTCTGTCACCAAGGACCAGAGAGAGACCAGAGAGAGACCAGAGAGAGACCAGAGAGAGACCAGAGAGAGACCAGAGCGAGACCAGAGAGAGACCAGAGCGAGACCAGAGAGAGACCAGAGAGAGACCAGAGAGAGACCAGAGAGAGACCAGAGAGAGACCAGAGAGAGACCAGAGCGAGACCAGAGAGAGACCAGTGAGACAGAACAAAACTGGATTAATCCAAAACCATAATTAACTTTTGTCTGACAGCAGATTATTAGATGATTATCAACAAATGAGAGAGAAAACGACAAAATCAAAAAGCAGGTCTAAAGCAGGACTAAAGCAGGACTAAAGCAGGTCTAAAGCAGGACTAAAGCAGGTCTAAAGCAGGTCTAAAGCAGGACTAAAGCAGGACTAAAGCTGGACTAAAGCAGGACTAAAGCAGGTCTAAAGCAGGTCTAAAGCAGGACTAAAGCAGGACTAAAGCAGGTCTAAAGCAGGTCTAAAGCAGGACTAAAGCAGGACTAAAGCAGGACTAAAGCAGGACTAAAGCAGGTCTAAAGCAGGTCTAAAGCAGGTCTAAAGCAGGACTAAAGCAGGACTAAAGCAGGTCTAAAGCAGGTCTAAAGCAGGACTAAAGCAGGTCTAAAGCAGGTCTAAAGCAGGACTAAAGCAGGACTAAAGCAGGTCTAAAGCAGGACTAAAGCAGGACTAAAGCAGGACTAAAGCAGGTCTAAAGCAGGACTAAAGCAGGACTAAAGGTCTAAAGCAGGTCTAAAGCAGGACTAAAGCAGGACTAAGCAGGTCTAAAGCAGGACTAAAGCAGTCTAAAGCAGGACTAAAGCAGGTCTAAAGCAGACTAAAGCAGGACTAAAGCAGGTCTAAAGCAGGACTAAAGCAGGACTAAAGGACTAAAGCAGGTCTAAAGCAGGTCTAAAGCAGGTCTAAAGCAGGTCTAAAGCAGGACTAAAGCAGGACTAAAGCAGGACTAAAGCAGGTCTAAACCCGGTCTAGTGCGTGTGGGGGAGGAGCAGAGTCGTTATGATTCTAGTCCTGAGCAGAATCTGAATGAGGCGAAAGAGACACAACATACAACCGTCCTGCGTTTGACCCGGACACACACACACACATTCACACACAGAGACACACACATTCACACACATTCACACACACAGACACACACATTCACACACACAGACACACACATTCACACACAGAGACACACACACACAGAGACACACTCACACACACAAACAGACACGCACATTCACACACACAGACACACACACACATACAAATTGACAGTACATCAGATTCAGTTTATTTGCCATTTGCAGTAAAACCACATTGGAATACATTAGCAAAAGTCTCCAGTGTGCACAGACAAATACAGACATAAAACAACATTAAAAGACAAAAATAAAACAAATAAAACAGTAAACAAATGTCACTGTGAAATGGATCGACTAAAACAGTTTCAAAACAAGTGCAAATCATTAAAGTGCTCTGTTCACACTGATAACAGCCTGTGGATAAAAACTGTTAGCGTAACGAGATGTCCTGCATCTCAGAGAGCGATATCTTCTGCCAGAGGGAAGAAGCTGGAACATGGCTTTCCCAGGGTGGCCAGAAGAGTCATTAACAATCCTAAGAGCTTTGTTTAAAAGTCTGGATTTATAAAGAACCTCCAGAACAGGAAGCTCACAGCCCACGGTCCTCTTTGCAGAGCGGAGCACCTTGTTTAAAGCTCTCTTTTCTTTATCTGTGATGTTTCCAAACCACACAGACACAGAACCAACAAGTAAACTCTCAATGGTGCAGCCATAAAAGTTGAGCACAATCTTAGAGTTAGTGGTAAATTCTCTAAGTTTACGCAGAAAGTAGAGACGCTGACGAGCTTTCTTTACGACTCGGTCAGTGTTTTTAACCCATTTCAGGTTAGACAGAGTTAAACCCAGAAACTTGCTCCTCTACGATCTGCACCTGGGAGTTGTCGATTACGACAGACAAATGAGAACTATTGCGACTGAAGTCGTAGACCAGTTCACATGTTTTGGATGCGTTCAACTGGAGGTTGTTAGTTTGACTCATCTGAACCACATTTTGTATCTCTGCTCTATAAGAGGATTCATCAGTGTCACTGATGAGACCGATGATGGTGGTGTCATCAGCATATTTGATGATCAAGTTTGAGTCAGAGGAGGACACACAATCGTGAGTGTACAAAGTAAAAAGCAGAGGACTCAAAATACATCCCTGAGGAGAACCAGTGCTAGCGGGTTAGCATCGACAACACATGTCGATGCTAACCCGCTAGCTCAATGCACACCCAAAAGGGAAGTGCTCATGGTGAAGTTTGGCTCCTGTTGACTTCCATGTCAAAGTAAACTCCTCTGTTTCAGTAACGTGTGACATCACCAGTTTGGGCTGAAATCTGTGGTTTCTCTGTGACGTGTGTTTGTAAGATATGACCATATAAGGACTGACCAATCAGAGGCCTTCATTCAGAGGAAACTCCAGTGTCTTGTCTTTGCAACTGTTTAGACTTAGTTCAGTCCTGGTCCAGTCCTGGTCCAGTCCTGGTTCAATCCTGTTTCAGTCCTGGTCCAGTCCTGGTCCAGTCCTGGTCCAGTCCTGGTCCAGTCCTGGTCCAGTCCTGGTCCAATCCTGGTCCAGTCCTCTCCTCTGACCTGTGGAGTTCCACAAGGCTTGGTTTTAGGTCCTGTTTTGTTTCCACTTTATATTTTAATCCTTGGAAACATTTTTATGAATCAGATACTCCTGCTGCACATACTCCTGCTGCAGATACTCCTGCTGCAGACACTCCTGCTGCAGATACTCCTGCTGCACATACTCCTGCTGCAGACACTCCTGCTGCAGATACTCCTGCTGCACATACTCCTGCTGCAGATACTCCTGCTGCAGACACTCCTGCTGCAGATACTCCTGCTGCACATACTCCTGCTGCAGACACTCCTGCTGCAGATACTCCTGCTGCACATACTCCTGCTGCAGATACTCCTGCTGCAGACACTCCTGCTGCAGATACTCCTGCTGCAGATACTCCTGCTGCAGACACTCCTGCTGCAGATACTCCTGCTGCAGATACTCCTGCTGCAGATACTCCTGCTGCACATACTCCTGCTGCACATACTCCTGCTGCAGATACTCTTGCTGCAGATACTCCTGCTGCAGATACTCCTGCTGCAGATACTCCTGCTGCAGATACTCCTGCTGCAGATACTCCTGCTGCAGACACTCCTGCTGCAGATACTCCTGCTGCAGATACTCTTGCTGCAGATACTCCTGCTGCAGACACTCCTGCTGCAGATACTCCTGCTGCACATACTCCTGCTGCAGATACTCTTGCTGCAGATACTCCTGCTGCAGATACTCCTGCTGCAGACACTCCTGCTGCAGATACTCCTGCTGCAGATACTCCTGCTGCAGATACTCCTGCTGCAGATACTCCTGCTGCAGATACTCCTGCTGCACATACTCCTGCTGCAGATACTCCTGCTGCAGATACTCCTGCTGCAGATACTCCTGCTGCAGATACTCCTGCTGCAGATACTCCTGCTGAACATACTCCTGCTGCACATACTCCTGCTGCAGATACTCCTGCTGCAGATACTCCTGCTGCAGATACTCCTGCTGCAGATACTCCTGCTGCACATACTCCTGCTGCACATACTCCTGCTGCAGATACTCCTGCTGCAGATACTCCTGCTGCAGATACTCCTGCTGCAGATACTCCTGCTGCAGATACTCCTGCTGCACATACTCCTGCTGCAGATACTCCTGCTGCACATACTCCTGCTGCAGATACTCCTGCTGCACATACTCCTGCTGCAGATACTCCTGCTGCAGTTAAGCTGGAGTTCATAAAAATACTTATTACTACAAACAAGTTATATTATAATCCGTAATTTAATGTAAAACTTGAGTGAGGAAGAGAAGAGGAACTAAAGCCACGACATGATCAAAGAAGAAACCAAGCCCTGAACAGAGCTAGCTTACATCGTATCCTCTGGAGAGACTGGTCTATGGGAGAGACCTGCGGGACCGCCTTGGACTATCTACGCTCGGACTATCTACCAAGACCCGGCCGTCCCTCCAAACTTTCATCTCAAACAAGGAGAAGACTGATCAGAGATGCAGCCAAGAGGCCCATGATCACTCTGGATGAACTGCAGATAACTACAGCTGAGGTGGGAGAGTCTGTCCATAGGACAACAATCAGTCGTGCACTGCACAAATCTGGCCTTTATGGAAGAGTGGCAAGAAGAAAGCCATTTCTCAAAGATATCCATAAAAAGTCTGGTTTAAAGTTTGCCACAAGCCACCTGGGAGACACACCAAACATGTGGAAGAAGATGCTCTGGTCAGATGAAACCAAAATCAAACTTTTTGGCCACAATGCAAAACGATATGTTTGGCGTAAAAGCAACACAGCTCATCACCCTGAACACACCATCCCCACTGTCAAACATGGTGGTGGCAGCATCATGCTTTGGGCCTGCTTTTCTTCTGCAGGGACAAGGAAGATGGCTAAAGTTGATGGGAAGATGGATGGAGCCAAATACAGGACCATTCTGGAAGAAAACCTGTTGGAGTCTGCAAAAGACCTGAGACTGGGACGGAGATTTATCTTCCAACAGGACAATGATCCAAAACATAAAGCCAAATCTACAATGGAATGGTTCACAAATAGACGTATCCAGGTGTTAGAATGGCCAAGTCAAAGTCCAGACCTGAATCCAATCCAGAATCTGTGGAAAGAGCTGAAGACTGCTGTTCACAAACGCTCTCCATCCAACCTCACTGAGCTCCAGCTGTTTTGCAAGGAAGAATGGGAAAGAATTCCAGTCTCTCGATGTGAAAAACTGATAGAGACATACCCCAAGTGACTTGCAGCTGTAATTGCAGCAAAAGGTGGCGCTACAAAGTATTAGCGCAAGGGGCCGAATAATATTGCACGCCCCACTTTTCAGTTTTTTATTTGTTAAAAAAGTTTAAATTATCCAATAAATGTCGTTCCACTTCACGATTGTGTCCCACTTGTTGTTGATTCTTGACACAAAAAATTAAATTTTTATATCTTTATCTTTGAAGCCTGAAATGTGGCGAAATGTTGAAAGGTTCAAGGGGGCCGAATACTTTCACAAGTATACGGTACTGTATCTACGCTGACAGCATAGATAGTCCAATGAGGTTTAGTCTTGGTTCACCTGGTTTAGACCTAGTTCAGTCCTGGTTTAGTCCTGGTTTTAATCAGTTGAATTAAATGTGTAAATATTATTGACAACTGCTCAATAAACAGAGCCACAAACTGAATGGACCAGGACGGAACCAGGACGGAACCAGGACTGAACCAGGACTAAACCAGGACTAAACCAGGTCTAAACCAGGACTGAACCAGGTCTAAACCAGGACTGAACCAGTACTGAACCAGGACTGAACCAGGACTAAACCAGGACTGAACCAGGACTAAACCAGGACTGAACCAGGACTGAACCAGGTCTAAACCAGGACTAAACCAGGACTAAACCAGGACTAAACCAGGACTAAACCAGGACTGAACCAGGACTGAACCAGGACTGAACCAGGTCTAAACCAGGACTAAACCAGTACTGAACCAGGACTGAACCAGGACTAAACCAGGAAACCAGGACTGAACCAGGTCTAAACCAGGACTAAACCAGGACTGAACCAGGACTGAACCAGGTCTAAACCAGGACTAAACAGGACTGAACCAGGACTGAACCAGGACTGAACCAGAACTAAACCAGGACTAAACCAGGACTGAACCAGAACTAAACCAGAACTAAACCAGGACAAAACCAGGACAAAACCAGGACAAAACCAGGACAAAACCAGGACAAAACCAGGACAAAACCAGGACTAAGCCAGGACTAAGCCAGGACTAAGCCAGGTCCTCGCCCTTTACGGTGACTCGTTCATAAACGCAGTATCGATTCCAGTATCGATCCCGTCAAACGCTTTCGTCTGTGATTAACCCTGAGTGCGCATGCGCCGCGCACATCAGCAAACAGCGCACGTAATGTTCTGTGATAAACACATGAGGAAAAAAAACACCGATGACCGCCAGCTTGAGCCTCATACATACATCAGACAGGAACGCGTGCACGTGTGTCAGTGCGCGCGCAGACATTCAACACGTTTCACTCACCGTCTGCCGCTCCTCCGCGCGTCACCAGCGTCAGCAGCAGCAGCGGCAACGCGCGCTCCATGCCGCGTCCACCGGGGCACGTGCACGCGCGACCGAACCACCAGAGCTCACCGCCAAAGACCAAAGATAATCCAGTTTAGGTCCACTGAGGAGTCCGGTCCAGGACCAGGTCCAGCGTAAGGTCCAGGATGGAGCGTCAGGAGCGCATGTCTCTGTGCGCGTGTGAGGTAGCAGTCTGGTGGGAGGAGCGTGCGTGAGGGAGAGAGAGGGGGGGAGAGAGAGAGAGGGTGAGAGGGGGGGGGGGGGGGAGAGGGGGAGAGGGGGAGAGAGGGGGGGGAGAGGAGAGAGGGTGAGGGGGGGGGGGGGTGAGAGAGGGGCGGAGAGAGAGAGAGGGTGAGAGAGGGGGGGGGGTGAGAGGGGGGAGGGGGAGAGAGAGGGTGAGGGGGGGGGAGAGGGGGTGAGAGGGGGAGAGGGGGTGTGAGGGGGGGGAAGAGAGAGGGTGAGAGAGGGGGGGGAGGGGGAGAGAGAGGGTGAGAGGGGGGGCGAGAGGGGGAGAGAGGGTGAGAGAGGGGGGGGAGAGAGTGTCTGTGTCTGTGTGTGTGTGTCTGGTGTGTGTGTGTGTGTGTGGTGTGTCTGTGTGTGTGTGTGTCTGTGTGTGTGTGTGTCTGTCTGTGTCTGTGTGTGTGTGTGTGTGTGTGTGTGTGTGTGTGTGTCTGTGTGTGTGTGTCTGTCTGTGTGTGTGTCTGTGTGTGTGTACTGTTTTTCTGTAGTTGTCATAAAAACAAGTTTATTTGTGTAGCACAGGAAGCAGCGTCAGAAGAATGGACTCAGGAGCCTGTACACCAACTACTGCACCTCCTCCCACTGCACCTCCTCCCACTGCACCACCTCCCGCCGCACCTCCAACCACTGCACCTCCAACCACTGCACCTCCAACCACTGCACCTCCTCCCACTGCACCTCCAACCACTGCACCTCCTCCCACTGCACCTCCAACCACTGCACCTCCTCCCACTGCACCTCCAACCACTGCACCTCCTCCCACTGCACCTCCAACCACTGCACCTCCTCCCACTGCACCTCCAACCACTGCACCTCCAACCACTGCACCTCCAACCACTGCACCTCCAACCACTGCACCTCCAACCACTGCACCTCCTCCCACTGCACCTCCAACCACTGCACCTCCTCCCACTGCACCTCCAACCACTGCACCTCCAACCACTGCACCTCCAACCACTGCACCTCCAACCACTGCACCTCCTCCCACTGCACCTCCAACCACTGCACCTCCTCCCACTGCACCTCCAACCACTGCACCTCCAACCACTGCACCTCCTCCCACCGCACCTCCAACCACCGCACCACCTCCCACCGCACCTCCAACCATTGCACCTCCAACCACTGCACCTCCAACCACTGCACCTCCTCCCACTGCACCTTCAACCACTGCACTTCCTCCCACTGCACCTCCAACCACTGCACCTCCTCCCACTGCACCTCTGCACCTCAAACCACTGCACCTCCTCCCACTGCACCTCCTCCCGCCGTACCTCCTCCCGCCGTACCTCCTCCCGCCGTACCTCCTCCCGCCGCACCTCCAACCACTGCACCTCCTCCCACTGCACCTCCAACCACTGCACCTCCTCCCACTGCACCTCCTCCCGCCGCACCTCTTCTGGCTGCACCTCCAACCACTGTACCTCCAGCCACTGCACCTCCAACCCCCAGCACCTCCTCCATCACCTCCTCTATCACCTCCTCCAGCACCTCCTCCAGCACCTCCTCCATCACCTCTTCGATCACCTCCTCCACCAGCTCCTCCATCACTTTCTCTATCACTTCCTCCATCACCTTGTCCATCAGCTCCTTCAGCACCTCCTCCATCACCTCCTCTCATCCTCCACCTTTCTCATCACCTCCTCCACCTCCTGTGCGCTCTGCAGAGAAGGTCTTCCATCGCTGCAGGACCTGTACGTCGCCCGAGCTCGAGGCCGGGCTGGTCGTATCACAGCCGACCCCTCTCACCCTGCACATGGACTATTCCAACCACTCCCCTCTCACCGGCATATGGACTGTTCCAACCACTCCCCTCTCACCTGGACACATGGACTATTCCAACCACTACCCTCTCACCCTGGACATGGACTATTCCAACCACTCCCCTCTCACCTGCACATGGACTATTCCAACCACTCCCCTCTCACCTGCACATGGACTATTCCAACCACTCCCCTCTCACCCTGCACATGGACTATTCCAACCACTCCCCTCTCACCGGCACATGGACTATTCCAACCACTCCCCTCTCACCTGCACATGGACTGTTCCAACCACTCCCCTCTCACCTGCACATGGACTGTTTCCAACCACTCCCCTCTCACCTGCACATGGACTATTCCAACCACTCCCCTCTCACCTGCACATGGACTATTCCAACCACTCCCCTCTCACCTGCACATGGACTATTCCAACCACTCCCCTCTCACCTGCACATGGACTATTCCAACCACTCCCCTCACACCTGCACATGGACTATTCCAACCACTCCCCTCTCACCTGCACATGGACTATTCCAATCACTCCCCTCTCACCTGCACATGGAC
The DNA here is from genome assembly GCA_964034765.1 of Knipowitschia caucasica. NCBI lineage: Eukaryota > Metazoa > Chordata > Actinopteri > Gobiiformes > Gobiidae > Knipowitschia > Knipowitschia caucasica. The sequence goes on from OZ035840.1 coordinate 36,036,351, forward strand.
TATTCCAACCACTCCCCTCTCACCTGCACATGGACTATTTCCAACCACTCCCCTCTCACCTGCACATGGACTATTCCAACCACTCCCCTCTCACCTGCACATGGACTGTTCCAACTCACTCCCCTCTCACCTGCACATGGACTATTCCAACCACTCCCCTCTCACCCTGCACATGGACTATTCCAACCACTCCCCTCTCACCTGCACATGGACTATTCCAACCACTCCCCTCTCACCTGCACATGGACTATTCCAACCACTCCCCTCTCACCTGCACATGGACTATTCCAACCACTCCCCTCTCACCTGCACATGGACTATTCCAACCACTCCCCTCTCACCTGCCAACCACTCCCCTCTCACCTGCACATGGACTGTTCCAACCTCTCCCCTCAGGCAGGAGGCTGCGGTCCATCAGGACTAGAACCTCCCGCCACAAGAACAATTTCTTCCCCTCAGATTCAGATTCAGATTCAGATTCATTTATTTGCCATTTGCAGTAAAACCACATTGGAAAAACTGTGCAAGACTACCCCAGTGTGTTGGACTCTTGAGTACTTCTTAACCTGTCCCCCCGCCCTCTAGAAGTCCCCTCACTTCCCTTTATAATGTCCCTTTACTGCCCTTTATAAGGTCACCTACTGTCCTGCCCTTTATAAAGTCACTTACTGCCCTTTATAAAGTCACTTACTGCCCTTTATAAAGTCACTTTACTGCCCTTTATAAAGTCACTTACTGCCCTTTATAAAGTCACTTTACTGCCCTTTATAAAGTCACTTTACTGCCCTTTATAAAGTCACTTTACTGCCCTTTATAAAGTCACTTTACTGCCCCTTATAAAGTCACTTTACTGTTCCCCTATAAAGTCACTTTACTGCCCTTTATAAAGTCACTTACTGCCCTTTATAAAGTCACCTTACCGCCCTTTATAAAGTCACTTACTGCCCTTTATATAGTCACGTGAATGCCCATTACAAAGTCACTTTACTGCCCTTTATAAAGTCACTTATATAGTAATTGCCCTTTATAAAGTCAACTTACTGCCCTTTATAAAGTCACTTTACTGCCCCTTTATAAAGTCACTTTACCTGCCCTTTATAAAGTCACTTTACTGCCCTTTATAAAGTCACTTACTGCCCTTTATAAAGTCACTTTACTGCCCTTTATAAAGTCACTTTACTGCCCTTTATAAAGTCACTTTACTGCCCTTTATAAAGTCACTTTACTGCCCTTTATAAAGTCACTTTACTGCCCTTTATAAAGTCACTTTACTGCCCTTTATAAAGTCACTTTACTGCCCTTTATAAAGTCACTTTACTGCCCTTTATAAAGTCACTTTACTGCCCTTTATAAAGTCACTTTACTGCCCTTTATAAAGTCACTTTACTGCCCTTTATAAAGTCACTTTACTGACCTTTATAAAGTCACTTTTGCTGCCCTTATAAAGTCACTTACTGCCCTTTATAAAGTCACTTTTACGCCCTTTATAAAGTCACTTTACTGCCCTTTATAAAGTCACTTTACTGCACCCTTTTAAAGTCACTTACTGTTCCTTTATAAAGTCACTTTACTGCCCTTTATAAAGTCACTTTACTGCCCTTTATAAAGTCACTTTACTGCCCCTTATAAAGTCACTTTACTGCCCTTTATAAAAGTCACTTACCGCCCTTTATAAAGTCACTTTACTGCCCTTTATCAAGTCACTTAACCGGCCCCTTATAAAGTCACTTTACTGCCCTTTATAAATTCACTTTACTGCCCCTTATAAAGTCACTTTACTGCCCTTTATAAAGTCACTTTACTGCCCTTTATAAAGTCACTTACCGCCCCCTTATAAAGTCACTTTACTGCCCTTTATAAAGTCACTTTACTGCCCTTACAAAGTCACTTTACTGCCCTTACACCCCTTATTATAAAGTCACTTTACTGCCCTTTATAAAGTCACTTACTGCCCTTTATAAAGTCACTTACTGCCCTTTATAAAAGTCACTTTACTGCCCCTTTATAAAGTCACTTTACTGCCCTTTATAAAGTCACGTTACTGCCCTTTATAAAGTCACTTACTGCACTTTATAAAGTCACTTTACTGCCCTTTATAAAGTCACTTTACTGCCCCTTTATAAAGTCACTTTACTGCCCTTTATAAAGTCACTTTACTGCCCTTTATAAAGTCACTTTTACTGCCCTTTATAAAGTCACTTTACTGCACCTTTATAAAGTCACTTACAGCCCTTTATAAAGTCACTTTACTGCCCTTTATAAAGTCGACTTATCTGCCCTTTATAAAGTCACTTTACTGCCCTTTATAAAGTCACTTTACTGCCCTTTATAAAGTCACTTTACTGCCCTTTATAAAGTCACTTTTTACTGTCCTTTATAAAGTCACTTTACTGCCCTTTATAAAGTCACTTACTGCCCTTTATAAAGTCACTTTACCTGCCCCTTTATAAAGTCACTTTACTGCCCTTTATAATGTCACTTACTGCCCTTTATAATGTCACTTTACTGCCCTTTATAAAGTCACTTTACTGTCCCTTTATAAAGTTACTTTACTGCCCTTTATAAAGTCACTTTACTGCCCTTTATAAAGTCACTTTACTGCCCTTTATAAAGTCACTTTATTTTGTTGCTGCCCTTTATAAAGTCACTTTACTGCCCTTTATAAAGTCACTTACTGCCCTTTATAAAGTCACTTTACTGCCCTTTATAAAGTCACTTTACTGCCCTTTATAAAGTCACTTTATAAAGTCTGCCCCTTTAAAATGTCACTTACCGCCTTTATAAAGTCACTTACCGCCCTTTATAAAGTCACTTTTACTGCCCTTTTATAAGTCACTTTACTGCCCTTTATAAAGTCACTTTACTGCCCTTACAAAGTCACTTTACTGCCCTTTATAAAGTCCTTTACTGCCCTTTATAAAGTCACTTACTGCCCTTTATAAAGTCACTTTACTGCCCTTTATAAAGTGACTTTACTGCCCTTTATAAAGTCACTTACTGCCCTTAATAAAGTCACGTTACCTGCCCTTTATAAAGTCACTTTACTGCCCTTTATAAAGTCACCTTACCGCCCTTCACCTTAAGTCACCTTACCTGCCCTTTATAAAGTCACCTTTACTGCCCTTTATAATGTCACTTACCGCCCTTTATAAAAGTCACTTTAAGCCCTTTATAAATGTCACTGATTACTGCCCCTTATAAAGTACATATACCTCACCTTCATCGCTGCAGTACTTTACTGCCCTATTATAAAGTCACTTACCGCCCTTTTATAAAGTCAACTTACCGCACTTTTATAAAGACTACTTTTACTGCCCTTTATAGCAGTCACTTTACTGCCCCCTTATTAAAGTCACTTACTGTCCCCCTTTATAAAGTCACTTTACTGCCCTTTATAAAGTCACTTACCGCCCTTTATAAAGTCACTTTACTGCCCTTTATAAAGTCACTTTACTGCCCCTTACAAAGTCACTTTTACTGCCCCTTACAAAGTCACTTTACTGCCCTTTATAAAGTAACTTACTGCCCTTTATAAAGTCACTTACCGCCCTTTATAAAGTCACTTACTGCCCTTAAATAAAGTCACTTTACCACCCTTTATAAAGTCACTTACTGCCCTTTATAAAGTCACTTACCGCCCTTTATAAAAGTCACTTACTGCCCTTTATGCAAGTCACTTTTACTGCCCTTTATAATGTCACTTTACCGCCCTTTATAAAGTCACTTTACTGCCCTTTATAAAGTCACTTTACTGCCCCTTATATAAAGTCACTTTACTGCCCTTTATAAAGTCACTTTACTGCCCTTTATAAAGTCACTTTACTGCCCTTTATAAAGTCACTTTACTGCCCTTTATAAAGTCACTTACTGCCCTTTATAAAGTCACTTTACTGCCCTTTATAAAGTCACTTTACTGCCCTTTATAAAGTCACTTTACTGCCCTTTATAAAGTCACTTTACTGCACTTTTATAAAGTCACTTACATGCCCTTTATAAAGTCACTTTACTGCCCTTTATAAAGTCACTTTACTGCCCTTTAATAATGTAAACTTACTGCCCTTTATAAAGTCACTTACTGCCCTTTTAAAGTCACTTTACTGCCCTTTATAAAGTAACTTACTGCCCTTTATAAAGTCACTTTACTGCCCTTTATAAAGTCACTTTACTGCCCTTTATAAAGTCACTTTACTGCCCTTTATAAAGTCACTTACTGCCCTTTATAAAGTCACTTACTGCCCTTTATAAAGTCACTTTACTGCCCTTTATAAAGTCACTTACTGCCCTTTATAAAGTCACTTTACTGCCCTTTATAAAGTCACTTACCGCCCTTTATAAAGTCACTTACCGCCCCTTATAAAGTCACTTTACTGCCCTTTATAAAGTCACTTTACTGCCCCTTATAAAGTCACTTACTGCCCCTTATAAAGTCACTTTACTGCCCTTTATAAAGTAACTTTACTGTCGTTTATAAAGTAACTTACTGCCCTTTATAAAGTCACTTACTGCCCTTTATAAAGTCACTTTACTGCCCTTTATAAAGTCACTTACTGCCCTTTATAAAGTCACTTTACTGCCCTTTATAAAGTCACTTACTGCCCTTTATAAAGTCACTTACTGCCCTTTATAATGTAACTTACTGCCCTTTATAAAGTCACTTACTGCCCTTTATAAAGTCACTTACCGCCCTTTATAAAGTCACTTACTGCCCTTTATAAAGCCACCGTACCGCGGGCGGTACGGTGGCTGAGTGGATAGCACTCTCGCCTCTCAGCAAGAAGGTCCTGGGTTCGAATCCCGGTCGGACCAGGGCCTTTCTGAGTGGAGTTTGCATGTTCTCCCCGTGTCTGCGTAGGTTTCCTCCGGGTACTCCGGTTTCCCCTACCACTAAAAATATGTCCAATAGTTCTAGCATGCGCCTCCTGTTCGGCGACCCCGCTCCCATCTCTGTGTGGAGTGAGAGACAAATGCCCAAAATTAACAATTGTAAACCGCTTTGAGACTCAGATCTGCAGTGAAAAGGCGGTATATAAATAAAAACTTACTTACTTACTTACTTACTTACTTACTTTACTGCCCCTTATACATTTTACATAAATGTATGTTAAATTAATAATATTTTGTTTGTAATATTAAAATATTAGTGTTCATTATGTGACTTGAATAATCAAACTGTAATCACTTGTTTTACAGAATGGGGCGTGTCATTTACATGTTTGTAGCAGAGGCTGTTTTATAATAAAATAACAAGAAGAGCCTATTTTTAACTTTGTCTTCTTGGTTTTTATTTCAGGGGCCGCGGTGTCACTGACTTTGGGAATGGCTGGTATATAGTATATGTATATTGTATAGTATATATAGTATATAGTGTATATAGTATATGTATATTGTATAGTATATTTAGTATATTGTATATAGTATATGTATATTGTATAGTATATATATTATATAGTGTATATAGTATATGTATATTGTATAGTATATAGTGTATTTAGTATATGTATATTGTATAGTATATATATTATATATTGTATAGAGTATATGTATATTGTATAGTATATATAGTATATAGTGTATATAGTATATGTATATTGTATAGTATATATAGTATATAGTGTATATAGTATATGTATATTGTATAGTATATATAGTATATATTGTATATAGTATATGTATGTTTTATCACTGATGTTTTGTGTATAAGTGTTTGTGTTTTCTTTTAGGTTGACATTTTAAATCTGTCCAAGGACAAGGAGGAAAAACAGCCTGTGGCTAATTCTGGTACATTTACAGTAATGTTGATTAATGTAAATAAATAAAATAAATATAGTATTTATTGTATATAGTAATTACATATTGTATATAGTATGTATATAGTATATAGTATATATAGTATGTATATAGTATATAGTATGTATATTGTATATAGTATGTATATAGTATATATAGTATGTATATAGTATATAGTATATATAGTATGTATATTGTATATAGTATGTATATAGTATATATAGTATGTATATAGTATATAGTATGTATATAGTATATATAGTATGTATATAGTATGTATATAGTATATATAGTATGTATATAGTATATATAGTATGTATATAGTATATATAGTAGATAAGTTCCTTCACTGGGGAAGTTTGGATTCTAATAACTGTGTTATCGTTTACACCTGAGAAGTGCTGATGTTTTTATGCCTGACTTTATTCTCAGCTCTGACTGTTGCACCGAGACAGAGCTCAGTGTCTGTGACTTCCTGTTTCTTACACGACAATAAAAACTAAAGAGTAAAGATAAAATCCTTCAGTTGTTGCAGAAGCAACTGTTTTTAACCTTGAACATCGTCAGAGAAGTCTGTCTCACATTCTCAGGAAGACTGTTCCAGATTTGAGCATAAATCTGAAACGCTGCCTCGACATGTTTAGTCCTGACTCTGGGACCAGCAGGAGGCCGGTCCCTGTGCTCCTCAGAGTCCACAGCAGGAGGTCAGTCCCTGTGCTCCTCAGAGTCCCAGCAGGAGGCCGGTCCCTGTGCTCCTCAGAGTCCCAGCAGGAGGCCGGTCCCTGTGCTCCTCAGAGTCCCAGCAGGAGGCCGGTCCCTGTGCTCCTCAGAGTCCCAGCAGGAGGCCAGTCCCTGTGCTCCTCAGAGTCCCAGCAGGAGGCCGGTCCCTGTGCTCCTCAGAGTCCCAGCAGGAGGCCAGTCCCTGTGCTCCTCAGAGTCCCAGCAGGAGGCCGGTCCCTGTGCTCCTCAGAGTCCCAGCAGGAGGCCAGTCCCTGTGCTCCTCAGAGTCCCAGCAGGAGGCCGGTCCCTGTGCTCCTCAGAGTCCCAGCAGGAGGCCGGTCCCTGTGCTCCTCAGAGTCCCAGCAGGAGGCCGGTCCCTGTGCTCCTCAGAGTTGGTTGATATGGCTCTAACATGTCACAGATGGTTAAACTTGTACAGAGCTGCTTTAAAGTCTATTCTCTGAGCCACAGACGCAGAGACCTGAAACCAGGACTAATGTGATGGTACTCCTCCAATGAGCATATGCAGCAGTAGATTACGTCACGGAATCTGGACGGAAGCAGAAGTAAATATAAAAAACTACCTATTAATGCCTAAACTTAACCAGTCATTCCCATAAAATAACCCCAACCCACCTTAACCCTAAACTTAACCATCTTACTCAGACCACCTTAACCCTAAACTTAACCATCTTACTCAGACCACCTTAACTCTAACCTTAACCATCTTACTCAGACCACCTTAACCCTAACCTTAACCATCTTACTCAGACCACCTTAACCCTAAACTTAACCATCTTACTCAGACCACCTTAACCCTAAACTTAACCATCTTACTCAGACCACCTTAACCCTAACCTTAACCATCTTACTCAGACCACCTTAACCCTAAACTTAACCATCTTACTCAGACCACCTTAACCCTAACCTTAACCATCTTACTCAGACCACCTTAACCCTAACCTTAACCATCTTACTCAGACCACCTTAACCCTAACCTTAACCATCTTACTCAGACCACCTTAACCCTAACCTTAACCATCTTACTCAGACCACCTTAACCCTAACCTTAACCATCTTACTCAGACCACCTTAACCCTAACCTTAACCATCTTACTCAGACCACCTTAACCCTAACCTTAACCATCTTACTCAGACCACCTTAACCCTAACCTTAACCATCTTACTCAGACCACCCTAACCTTAACCATCTTACTCAGACCACCTTAACTCTAACCTTAACCATCTTACTCAGACCACCTTAACTCTAACCTTAACCATCTTACTCAGACCACCTTAACCCTAACCTTAACCATCTTACTCAGACCACCTTAACCCTAAACTTAACCATCTTACTCAGACCACCTTAACCCTAACCTTAACCATCTTACTCAGACCACCTTAACCCTAACCTTAACCATCTTACTCAGACCACCTTAACCCTAACCTTAACCATCTTACTCAGACCACCTTAACCCTAACCTTAACCATCTTACTCAGACCACCTTAACCCTAACCTTAACCATCTTACTCAGACCACCTTAACCCTAACCTTAACCATCTTACTCAGACCACCTTAACCCTAACCTTAACTATCTTACTCAGACCACCTTAACTCTAACCTTAACTATCTTACTCAGACCGCCTTAACTCTAACCTTAACCATCTTACTCAGACCACCTTAACTCTAACCTTAACCATCTTACTCAGACCGCCTTAACTCTAACCTTAACCATCTTACTCAGACCACCTTAACTCTAAACTTAACCATCTTACTCAGACCACCTTAACCCTAACCTTAACCATCTTACTCAGACCACCTTAACCCTAACCTTAACCATCTTACTCAGACCACCTTAACCATCTTACTCAGACCACCTTAACCCTAACCTTAACTATCTTACTCAGACACCTGAAACTTAACCAGTCACCACTTAAGGACTTATTAGTCTAAAACTAATTTGAAAAAATGATTGTTACTTCCGGTTTCGTCCCAATTCCGTTTAATGATCTAGTGCTGACCGTGGTACTTCCTGGTTCTACAAAAATGATTCCGGAGGCTTCGGCAGAACAGTTCAAGAACAGCATCTGTCGCCTCCTGGAGGACAGACAAGGAACTGCAACTACAGAACAGAGACCAGAGAGAGAGGCCAGAGGGAGAGACCATGAGAGAGACACCAGGAAAAGACCAGAGAGAGACCAGAGAGAGACTAGAGAGACACCAGAGAGACACCAGAGAGAGACCAGAGAGAGACCAGAGAGAGACCAGAGAGACACCAGAGAGACACCAGAGAGAGACCAGAGAGAGACCAGAGAGAGACCAGAGAGACACCAGAGAGACACCAGAGAGAGACCAGAGAGAGACCAGAGAGAGACCAGAGAGAGACCAGAGAGAGACCAGAGAGATACCAGAGAGAGACCAGAGAGATACCAGAGAGAGACCAGAGAGAGACCAGAGAGACACCAGAGAGAGACCAGAGAGAGACCAGAGAGACCAGAGAGAGACCAGAGAGACACCAGAGAGAGACCAGAGAGAGACCAGAGAGAGAGACCAGAGAGAGACCAGAGAGAGAGACCAGAGAGAGACCAGAGAGAGACCAGAAAAAGTGTGTTGCTTTGGTTTAAAGTTAAAATATAATTGAACAAAACACAGAGTCTACAGCAGGGGGCGCTAAACACAAAAGATACAGCTCGTTTAAGAATATTATTATTAAGAAAAAATATTATTTGTTTTCATTATTAATTATTGTTTTTAATGTTATTATTGTTATTATTATGAAACCTTGTTGTTTTCCAGGTGATGACGAAGTGGAAAAAAATGTGTGAACATGAGCAGACCATGAAACAACACCTCCTCCTGCTGCACCTCCTCTCGTTCTTCCTCCTCTCTCCTCCTCCTCCTCTAGCACCTCCTCCTCTCCTCCTCCTACTCTAGCTCCTCTTCTCCTCCTCTCTCCTCCTCCTCCTCCTCTAGCTCCTCCTCTGAATTCATTTAAAATAATTTAGTCTTTCCACCTGTCACACGCACACGGCCGCGCCCTCCACACGGGCACGCGCACAGACCGGTCAGACCTGTTCACGCGCGTATCGGAGCAGAGAGATTCCACGGCAGAGACCGGCTCTGAACCAGGACTGAACCAGGACTGAACCAGGACTGAACCAGGACTGAACCAGGACCAAAGCAGGTCTAAAGCAGAACTGAACCAGGATTGACCCAGGTCTAAAGCCGGACTGAGCCAGGTCTGGTCCAGGAGCAGGTCTGGACTCGGGTCTACAGCAGGTGAGGTGATTTCAAGACTTGAGTCGCTTTAAACTCTTGGGTTGAAACTTTGATGTTTGTGTAAATGTACGAGCTCTCGTAGAGCGCAGACTTCCTCCAGGAGGTCCTGGAGTCAGTCATCCGAATCTTCTACAACTATATCTGAGATTGTTTGTCACTCACTGACACCTCCAGGGCTAGACTGGGCCAGAACCAGGTCTGGTCTGGTCCTGGTCCAGAACAGATCTAGCCCCAGTTTTCAAATGTCAGTATGTCAATATGATGTATGTAAACATATGTTTACCAAAGTACTTCATCAACAAAGGTAAAGAACAATTCTGAGGAAATCGTTGAGGAACTAATTTCTTTTTTGTAAACATCGGGCCAGAATTGGCAGAAATCAAACCAAATAATGTTAAACCTGAAGAAGAAACCCCCGACCAACACAAACTCTGTTTTTCTCACTGCAACAAATGAAAATGAAATAATAGATATTGTAAAAAAAGAAAGCCAAAACATGTTTAGACACGACAATAATCAAAGAAGTAATTAGTGAAATCTCAAAACCTTTAACACAGATCTTTCATTTATCATTCACCTCCGGCATCAAAACTGCTGAAGTTATTCCCATCTACTAAACTGGAGATAAGCACTTCTCTAATCACAGCCTTCCTCAATCTTACCGCAGCGCTCTGACATTCTGGAAAAACTGTTTGTAAGAAGAATGGACACATTTATTGAAAAATACAAACTACTACATAACAAACAATTTGGCTTTAGAAGAAATAGATCCTGAACTGGCTCTGATCTGAGAAAACACCCAATGACATATTCATCGATCTACAGCCACTAAAAACACTGGTTATTACAGAAATGAAACGACTGAAAACATGGTTTGAAATGAATAAAATTAACTTAATATCAAGAAAACAAAATGTATTATTTTTGGAAATAAAGTCGTCAAATCTGACACTAAATATTTATTGATAATAAGAGTAAACACATTTACATTCCTGGGAGTGACTCTTGATAATAAATTATGTTGGAAACCACAAATATAAACTCAAAAATAGCTAAAAGTAATTCTCTGCAAAGACATTTCTCTGAACATGTTGTATTCATCTTTAGTTCTGCTTATTTGACTTACGGGGCCCAGGTTTGGGGCCACTCATACAGAACTAACACAGATCCACTTTTCAGACGACAGTAGAAACCTGTGAGAATAATCCACAGGTTTCTGTGAACTCACTAATGTGCTTTTTCTCTGACTTGTTAACTTCAAAACACTTAAACTACTGTTCAAAGCAATGTTTCAACAACTGCCAGAAAACAGACCGTGCATGTTCAGGACCAGAGAAGGAAACTATCATTAAGGAATACTCAACATTTTAAAAACACTTTTCCAGAACAACACTGAAAAACTGCATTACACAATGTAGAGTTTATGGAAAAGTCTAAACTTTGATTTAAAGCTGTGTAAATATCTATGTTTTCAAGAAGTTATACAAGCAATTAATTAACCAACAATATTATGATCCAGGATAAAACTGAAAGATCAATTTGAATGAATTCCAATAATTAAACTACACAAAGATCTTCTTGTACCAAATGTGATTTAGCCTCTGATCATTTCAATCATAAAGATAATAACTGCAAGTTTTATAATAAACTACAGAAGTAACTAATATTAGGATATTAACTTTGTTGTACACTTGTATTTTAAACACTCAAATGTATAGAACTTGTCATATATATTTCAATGTTACACATAACATATAGAAGCTCCAACAACTGTCACACAATACACTGGATGGAGAAAGAGGGAGGAGCTTATCAGTCCTCTCTTCTTCCTACTCCTTGGAGCACTTCCTACACACTCAGCACTGACGTATGTGCTTACTCTGTAAATAATTATTCTGTATATGTGTATATATATATATATATATATGTGTATGTAACATGTTCATACTAAGATTGCTCAAATAAAAAATGAAAAAAAATAAAAATCAGCCAAGAGCTCGGAATAGAGCTGCTGCTCCTCCATATCCTCCTATCTGTTATTGTGTTGCCGTGACCATAAATGTCCCATTGTTAAACACCATGTGACATTAGCATGTTTGAAAGACTGATGGTTTCAGATCTGTGTTGGTTTCTATGGTAACTATGGTTACTATGGTATGGTCTCTCTGGTCTCTCTCACTGGTCTCTCTCACTGGTCTCTCTCTCTGGTCTCTCTCTCTGGTCTCTCTCTCTGGTCTCTCTCTCTGGTCTCTCTCTCTGGTCTCTCTCTCTGGTCTCTCTCTCTGGTCTCTCTCTGGTCTCTCTCTGGTCTCTCTCTGGTCTCTCTCTCTGGTCTCTCTCTGGTCTCTCTCTGGTCACTCTCTGCTCTCTCTCTCTGGTCACTCTCTGGTCTCTCTCTCTGGTCTCTCTCTGGTCACTCTCTGCTCTCTCTCTCTGGTCTCTCTCTGGTCTCTCTCTCTGGTCTCTCTCTGGTCTCTCTCTGGTCTCTCTCTGGTCTCTCTCTGGTCTCTCTCTGGTCTCTCTCTCTGGTCTCTCTCTCTGGTCTCTCTCTGGTCTCTCTCTGGTCTCTCTCTGGTCTCTCTCTGCTCTCTCTCTCTGGTCTCTCTCTGGTCACTCTCTGGTCACTCTCTGGTCTCTCTCTGGTCTCTCTCTCTGGTCTCTCTCTCTGGTCTCTCTGGTCTCTCTGGTCTCTCTGGTCTCTCTCTCTGGTCTCTCTCTCTGGTCTCTCTCTGGTCTCTCTCTCTGGTCTCTCTCTCTGGTCTCTCTCTGGTCTCTCTCTGGTCTCTCTCTCTGGTCACTCTCTGCTCTCTCTCTGGTCTCTCTCTCTGGTCACTCTCTGGTCTCTCTCTCTGGTCTCTCTCTCTGGTCACTCTCTCTGGTCTCTCTCTGGTCTCTCTCTCTGGTCTCTCTCTCTGGTCACTCTCTGCTCTCTCTCTCTGGTCTCTCTCTGGTCTCTCTCTCTGGTCTCTCTCTGGTCTCTCTCTCTGGTCTCTCTCTCTGGTCTCTCTCTGGTCTCTCTGGTCTCTCTCTGGTCTCTCTCTGGTCTCTCTCTGGTCTCTCTCTGGTCTCTCTGGTCTCTCTCTGGTCTCTCTCTGGTCTCTCTCTCTGGTCTTCTACACTTCTACAATAAACGAGACAAGGCTTTAAAAATAATAATAATCCTTTGTTGTGTTTTCACAGATTGCTCTCTAATTGGTCCGCATCCGGTCGCTGCTCTGTGATTGGTCTGTGGGAGGTGCTGCTCTGTGATTGGTCCGCAGCAGGCGCTGCTCTGATTGGTCCGCATCCGGTCGCTGCTTTCTGATTAGTCTGTGGGAGGTGCTGCTCTCTGATTGGTCTGTGGGAGGTGCTACTCTCTGATTGGTCCGCGGCAGGCGCTGCTCTCTGATTGGTCCGCGGCAGGCGTTGCTCTCTGATTGGCCGTCATGTCCAACATCAATGTGTCATTGGAGAACCCGTACAGCGACGTCATCATCCCACGGGCAAAGCTCCGGTCGGACGCTGACGGCTCCACGGTGATCGCTAACCCTGCTGTTGTCAATGGCAACAACAACAACCCCTACGCAAGCCCCACCCCCCAGGTCAGGGAGGCGGAGCCAGAGGAACCACGATGCCGAGCCTGCTGCTACCGCTGCCGCCGAAAGTGACACTGTCACCAAGGCAACAGACGACAAGCAACAGTCACCATGGCAACTGTCACCATGAGCTGCTACTACTGTCACAAACTGAAAAAATGCAGAACGCACACATGCATACACTGAACACACACAGACACATACAGACACACATTGACCACACACACACTGACCACACACACACTGAACACACACAGACACACACTGACCACACACAGACACACACTGTACACACACTGTACACACACTGACCACACACTGACCACACACAGACACACACTGACCACACACTGACCACACACTGACACACACACTGACCACACACTGACACACACACTGACCACACACACACACACTGACCACATACACACACACACACTGACCACACACACAGACACACACTGACCACACACACACTGACCACAAAGACACACACAGACACACACTGACCACACACACACAGACACACACTGACACACACAGACACACACTGACCACACACACACTGACCACAAAGACACACACAGACACACACTGACCACACACACAGACACACACTGACCACACACACAGACACACACACACAGACACACACACACAGACACACACAGACACACACTGACCACACACACAGACACACACAGACACACACAGACACACACTGACCACACACACACAGACACACACTGACCACACACACAGACACACACAGACACACACAGACACACACAGACACACACTGACCACACACACACAGACACACACTGACCACACACACAGACACACACAGACACACAATGAACAAATGAAGGTGTTAATAATATTTGTGTGAATGAGTTTCTGATACTGGACGATGCTGAAGGACGAGCTGCTCTCTGATTGGCTGAAATGCGGCGGTGATGTCACTGAACTTTTGTTTGTGAGGAAATGCTTTTATTGTGGAGGGTCTAACTTCCTGTTAATAAACTTGATGATGTCACGGCGTGTCCCCGCCCCTTCTGTCCAAATGTCATCCTGGTCATCTCTTATTCCATTACATATGTTATTCAATCTGTACATAAGACCTCGATCTGAAGGTCCAGGCAGTTTGCATGTTCTTCCTGTGTCTGCTTCATAGTGTGACGATGGAACCTCTGAATCCGACCTCTTTGACCTAATCCTGAACAGGTCAATCCTGGATCTACAGTCTCGGTCCTGGGTCTACAGTCTCGGTCCTAGGTCTACAGTCTCGGTCCTGCAGGGTCTACAGTCTCGGTCCTGCAGGGTCTACAGTCTCGGTCCTAGGTCTACAGTCTCGGTCCTGGGTCTACAGTCTCGGCCCTAGGTCTACAGTCTCGGTCCTGGGTCTACAGTCTTGGTCCTGCAGGGTCTACAGTCTCGGTCCTAGGTCTACAGTCTCGGTCCTGGGTCTACAGTCTCGGTCCGGGGGATGGATTGTAAAACTGCTTTTGGTTTCTAAACACATGTCTACTCCGAGCTCCTCACCCTATCTCTAAGGGAGCAGCGGCTCTACTCCGAGCTCCTCACCCTATCTCTAAGGGAGCAGCCACTCATGGAGGAAGCTCATTTCGACCGCTTGTATCCGCGATCTCGTTCTTTCGGTCATTACCCAAAGCTCATGACCATAGGTGAGGGAGGGAACGAAGATTGACCGGTAAATCGAGAGCTTTGCCTTTCGGCTCAGCTCCCTCTTTACCACAACGGTCCGATACAGCTCTGACTGCAGACGCTGCTCCCTCTTTACCACCGATCCGCCTGTCAATCTCACGCTCCATCCTTCCCTCACTCGTGAACAAGACCCAGAGATACTTGAACTCCTCCACTTGAGGAAGGACCTCTCCACCCACCTGCAGAGGGCAAGGCACCTTTTTCCGGTCGAGCACCATGGCCTCAGATTTGGAGGTGCTGATTCTCATCCCAGTGCATGCTGCAGGTCCTGGTTCATTGGAGCCAACAGGACAACATCGTCTGCAAACAGCAGAGATGAAATCCTGTGGTCCCCGAACCGGACCCCCTCCGACCCCTGGCTGCGCCTAGAAATTCTGTCCATTAATACAGTGAACAGAACCGGTGACAAAGGGCAGCCTTGGCGGAGGCCAACATTCACCGGGAACAGGTCTGACTTACTGCCGGCAATGCGAACACAGCTCTGACTCCGGTCATACAGGGACCGGACGGCCCTCAGCAGAGGAC
Source organism: Knipowitschia caucasica (assembly GCA_964034765.1). NCBI lineage: Eukaryota > Metazoa > Chordata > Actinopteri > Gobiiformes > Gobiidae > Knipowitschia > Knipowitschia caucasica. The sequence continues at coordinate 36,051,966 of OZ035840.1, forward strand.
CCCGGACCCCGTACTCCCGGAGGACCCCCCAAAGGACACCCCGGGGAACACGGTCGAACGCCTTCTCCAAATCCACAAAGCACATGTGGACAGGTTGGGCGAACTCCCATGAACCCTCGAGTATCCGATGGAGAGTATAGAGCTGGTCCAGTGTTCCGCGACCGGGACGAAAACCACACTGCTCCTCCTGAATCCGAGATTCGACCATCGGCCGTAGCCTCCTCTCCAGTACCTTGGAGTAGACCTTACCGGGGAGGCTGAGGAGTGTGATCCCACGATAATTGGAACACATCCTCCGGTCCCCCTTCTTGTAGAGAGGGACCACCACCCCGGTCTGCCACACCATTGGCACTGCCCCCGATCGCCACGCGATGCTGCAGAGACGTGTCAGCCAAGACAGTCCTACAACATCCAGAGACTTTAGATAGTCAGGGCGGATCTCATCCACTCCCGGCGCCTTGCCACCATGGAGGCTGCCAACCACCTTGGTGACCTCGCCAGGGAGATGGAAGTATCCGCCCCAACATCCTCAGCCTCTGCCTCCGGGACGGAGGACGTGACGGGGGGATTGAGGAGAACCTCGAAGTATTCCTTCCACCGCCCGACAATATCCCCAGTCGAGGTCAGCAGCTCTCCACCCGCACCGTACACGGTGTTGGCAAAGAACTGCTTCCCCCTCCTGAGGCGCCGCACGGTTTGCCAGAACCTTTTTGAGGCCGACCGATAGTCATGCTCCATGGACTCTCCAAACTCCTCCCAGTCCAATTCTTTTCACACTATATGCTGCCGTTAGGAAACATAATTAAAACGCATGGAATTTACTTCCACAGCTGCAGACACTGCTATGCAGATGACACACAGCTTTATCTGTCGATGAAGCCTAACCAGACAGATCAGCTGGAAAAGCTCAGTGCTGCATAAAGGACCTTAAAATGTGGATGACTCTTAACTTCCTACTTCTCAACCTGGAGAAGACAGAAGTGATCCTACTCGGTCCGAAGCGCCTGCGTGACTCCCTCACTAACCAGATAATCACTCTGATAATGTCAGTATTATACCCAGTAACACTGTGAGGAATCTTGGAGTCATTTTTGACCAGGAACTCTCCTTCAAGGCTTATATAAGCCAAACAACTAAAACGGCGTACTTCCACTTACGGAACATCGCTAAAATTAGGAATTTCCTTCCTAAAAGTGACGCGGAAAAACTCATTCACGCGTTTGTCACCTCAAGGCTCGACTGTAACGCTTTATTGGCAGCGTGCCCTAAAACCTCTTTGAAGAGCTTCCAGCTCGTTCAGAATACAGCAGCTAGGATCTTAACAGGTACCAAAAGGAGGGAGCACATAACTCCGGTGTTAAAATCACTCCACTGGCTCCCTGTGGAGTACAGAATAAAGTTTAAAATCCTTCTTTTAACAAAGCCATAAATGGCTCCTTCTTATCTTCAAGACACGTTTGTGTCGTATCAACCAAACCGAGCACTGCGCTCGCAAAACACCAGACGACTGCTGGGTCCTAAGGTTTTAAAAAGCACCATTAGCGGCAGACATGGTCTCCACATTCAAGGCTAGGCTAAAACAGTCCTCTTCAGTTTAGCATATGGTTAGGAAGGTAAGACTCAGGGAAGGCTAAACTCAGACTGTCAGTCAAGCTGCATAGGGAGCCCCCTGCTGGAGAAGTATGGTAACTGCACTATCCTCTTCCTACTTTATCTGTTTAGCATTATTGGGACTTTCACTGTAGTTTGTTCATTGCTATTCACCCGTTGTCCCATTGTCTGTTTCATGGTACGATGACGGGATCTCTGAGCCTGGCCTCCTCCATCTACACCTGCGGACTGCCCCGCTGCGTGGCCTTGGTCCTCGTTGTACAGTCTGAGTCCTGGATCTAAAGCCTCAGTCCTCGTTGTACAGTCTGAGTCCTGGATCTAAAGCCTCGGTCCTCGTTGTACAGTCTGAGTCCTGGGTTTTAGTGTTTTTCCTCTGATGCAGGAGGGTCTGTTGGGCAGTTAGTGTCTAACAAGAAAGACTGATGATCCAGGACACTTTAACATTCTACATGTATGACCTTTATCAACATGTATGAACGTTGGTCTCTCCCTATGGTCCATTACCATGTGGCCTCTCCCTATGGTCCATTACCATGTGGCCTCTCCCTATGGTCCAATACATACATGTATGTTGTGTGTTAACTGTTGCTTCTCTGATCTGTGGTGATTTCAATGATTTTGTTTAAGTCTCTGAGATGATGCTGTTGTGATTTAGGGAAATACAAGAACAAATTGTATTGAATTGACTGTGTTGGTGACACGTTCATCTTTAGTTTCTGTTCTGGATTTGAAAAAACGCAAAAAATAATAATTTCACAGACGGGGTAAAAAAACAAACCATGTGAAACTGACGCCGCGGTGACGAGTGCAGACAAGCATCTCCGGTCTCTCTCTCTGGTCTCTCTCTAGTCTCTCTCTAGTCTCTCTCCGGTCTCTCTCTGGTCTCTCTCTAGTCTCTCTCTGGTCTCTCTCTGGTCTCTCTCTGGTCTCTCTCTAGTCTCTCTCCGGTCTCTCTCTGGTCTCTCTCTAGTCTCTCTCTGGCTCTCTCTCTGGTCTCTCTCTAGTCTCTCTCTAGTCTCTCTCTGGTCTCTCTCTCTGGTCTCTCTCCGGTCTCTCTCTGGTCTCTCTCTCTAGTCTCTCTCTGGTCTCTCTCTGGTCTCTCCCTGGTCTCTCTCTGGTCTCTCTCTGGTCTCTCTCTGGTCTCTCTCTAGTCTCTCTCCGGTCTCTCTCTGGTCTCTCTCTAGTCTCTCTCTGGTCTCTCTCTGGTCTCTCTCTGGTCTCTCTGGTCTGTCTCTGGTCCCTCTCTGGTCTCTCTCTGGTCTCTCTCTGGTCTGTCTCTGGTCTCTCTGGTCTCTCTCTGGTCTCTCTCTGGTCTCTCTCTGGTCTCTCTCTGGTCTCTCTCTGGTCTCTCTCTGGTCTCTCTCTGGTCTCTCTCTGGTCTCTCTCTGGTCTGTCTCTGGTCTCTCTCTGGTCTCTCTCTCTGGTCTCTCTCTGGTCTCTCTCTGGTCTCTCTCTGGTCTCTCTCTGCTCTCTCTCTGGTCTCTCTCTCTGGTCTCTCTCTGGTCTCTGGTCTCTCTCTCTGGTCTCTCTCTGGTCTCTCTCTGGTCTCTCTCTGGTCTCTCTCTGGTCTCTCTCTGGTCTGTCTCTGGTCTCTCTCTGGTCTCTCTCTGGTCTCTCTCTGGTCTCTCTCTGGTCTCTCTCTGGTCTCTCTCTGGTCTCTCTCTGGTCTGTCTCCGGTCTCTCTCAGAGTGCCCCAGTGACGTGCAGTCATTGGAGGCAGAGCCTCACCTGCCATCATTGAAAAAATAATTATTAATATAGTCAAAATATATAATTGTTTTCCACTGTCCAATGCTTATAAGTATTTTCGGCCTGTTTCCGAACACTTTTGATTATTTCTGTAGTCTAACCCTTCTCAACTGTGTGTAGCTGTAGCTCTCTCGCCCATGGTACCCGTGTCCCCATAGTCTAGCTGTAGCCCCTCCCCCATGGTACCTGTGTCCCCATAGTGTAGCTGTAGCTCTCTCGCCCATGGTACCCGTGTCCCCATAGTCTAGCTGTAGCCCCTCCCCCATGGTACCTGTGTCCCCATAGTGTAGCTGTAGCCCCTCCCCCATGGTACCTGTGTCCCCATAGTGTAGCTGTAGCCCCTCCCCCATGGTACCTGTGTCCCCATAGTGTAGCTGTAGCCCCTCCCCCATGGTACCTGTGTCCCCATAGTGTAGCTGTAGCCCCTCCCCCATGGTACCCGTGTCCCCATAGTCTAGCTGTAGCCCCTCCCCCATGGTACCTGTGTCCCCATAGTGTAGCTGTAGCCCCTCCCCCATGGTACCTGTGTCCCCATAGTGTAGCTGTAGCCCCTCCCCCATGGTACCTGTGTCCCCATAGTGTAGCTGTAGCCCCTCCCCCATGGTACCTGTGTCCCCATAGTGTAGCTGTAGCCCCTCCCCCATGGTACCTGTGTCCCCATAGTGTAGCTGTAGCCCCTCCCCCATGGTACCTGTGTCCCCATAGTGTAGCTGTAGCCCTCTCCCCCATGGTACCTGTGTGCCCATGGTGTAGCTGTAGCCCCTCCCCCATGGTACCTGTGTGCCCATGGTGTAGCTGTAGCCCCTCCCCCATGGTACCTGTGTCCCCATAGTGTAGCTGTAGCCCTCTCCCCCATGGTACCTGTGTGCCCATGGTGTAGCTGTAGCCCCTCCCCCATGGTACCTGTGTGCCCATAGTGTAGCTGTAGCCCCTCCCCCATGGTACCTGTGTCCCCATAGTGTAGCTGTAGCCCCTCCCCCATGGTACCTGTGTCCCCATAGTGTAGCTGTAGCCCCTCCCCCATGGTACCTGTGTCCCCATAGTGTAGCTGTAGCCCCTCCCCCATGGTACCTGTGTCCCCTAGTGTAGCTGTAGCCCTCTCCCCCATGGTACCTGTGTGCCCATGGTGTAGCTGTAGCCCCTCCCCCATGGTACCTGTGTGCCCATGGTGTAGCTGTAGCCCCTCCCCCATGGTACCTGTGTCCCCATAGTGTAGCTGTAGCCCTCTCCCCCATGGTACCTGTGTGCCCATGGTGTAGCTGTAGCCCCTCCCCCATGGTACCTGTGTGCCCATGGTGTAGCTGTAGCTCTGTGGTAGCTCGCTGGATGTGCTCCTCCAGTGCAGGATTCCTCTGACGCTACGACCCATGCTCCTCAGAGAGAACCTCTTCTTCAGTCGCTTTGAACCATTCCCTTTAGAACTGAGGACATAGCACATTTAGAACTGAGGACATAGCACATTTAGAACTGAGGACATGGCACATTTAGAACTGAGGACATAGCACATTTAGAACTGAGGACATAGCACATTTAGAACTGAGGACATAGCACATTTAGAACTGAGGACATGGCACATTTAGAACTGAGGACATAGCACATTTAGAACTGAGGACATGGCACATTTAGAACTGAGGACATAGCACATTTAGAACTGAGGACATGGCACATTTAGAACTGAGGACATGGCACATTTAGAACTGAGGACATGGCACCTTCAGAACTGAGGACATGGCACCTTCAGAACTGAGGACATGGCACCTTCAGAACTGAGGACATGGCACCTTCAGAACTGACATGGACATGGCACCTTCAGAACTGAGGACATGGCACCTTCAGAACTGAGGACATGGCACCTTCAGAACTGAGGACATGGCACCTTCAGAACTGAGGACATGGCACCTTCAGAACTGAGGACATGGCACCTTCAGAACTGAGGACATGGCACCTTCAGAACTGAGGACATGGCACCTTCAGAACTGAGGACATGGCACCTTCAGAACTGAGGACATGGCACCTTCAGAACTGAGGACATGGCACCTTCAGAACTGAGGACATGGCACCTTCAGAACTGAGGACATGGCACCTTCAGAACTGAGGACATGGCACCTTCAGAACTGAGGACATGGCACCTTCAGAACTGAGGACATGGCACCTTCAGAACTGAGGACATGGCACCTTCAGAACTGAGGACATGGCACCTTCAGAACTGAGGACATGGCACCTTCAGAACTGAGGACATGGCACCTTCAGAACTGAGGACATGGCACCTTCAGAACTGAGGACATGGCACCTTCAGAACTGAGGACATGGCACCTTCAGAACTGAGGACATGGCACTTTTAGAACTGAGGACATGGCACCTTCAGAACTGAGGACATGGCACCTTTAGAACTGAGGACATGGCACCTTCAGAGCTAACACACACAGCTCCATGAGGATTAAGCTAACAGTTGCAGACCTGTTGTGGTTGAGCGAGCTGCTGTCCTCCTGCTCCAGCACCTCCTCTCCCGCAGACGTGGATCGTACCCATGCTTCGTCCTCGCGCTCCTCTCGCTCCTCCGCGGCCACAGCACCGTTGTTGAGCATGCGCCTCCCGTTGTTCCCGCCCACAGAGGAGCAGCAGGAGGAGGAGGAGGAGGCGGGCTGCGTGGGGGCGGAGCTACACGGCGGCTTCGACACCACGCGAGGAGCGGCCGAGCACAGCGGCGACAGAGCCTCATCTTCATCCAGAGATGTGGCATCAGACTGAGGAGCCCAGGAGCAGAGCTGAAGAGAGAGAGGAGGAGTGAGGAAGGAGGAGAGAGGGGAAGGAGGAGAGAGGGCAAGGAGGAGAGATGGGAGAGAGGAAGGAGGAGAGAGGGCAAGGAGGAGAGATGGGAGAGAGGAAGGAGGAGAGAGGGCAAGGAGGAGAGACGGGAGAAGAGAGGGGAGGAGGAGAGACGGAAGAGAGGAAGGAGGAGAGAGGGCAAGGAGGAGAGACGGGAGAGAAGAGAGAAGGGAAGGAGAGAAGAAAAGAGTTATGAAGGAGAAGAGAAGAGATAGGGGAGAGTGGAGAGAGGAGGAGACAGAAGAGACAGGGAGGAGAGAGAAGAAGGGAGGAGAGAGGAGAAAAGGGTAGAAGAGAGGAGAGAAGGAGAGGGGAGAAGAGAAGGGGAGGAAAGAGGAGAGAAGGAGAAACAGGAGCTGTGTGTGCTGTGCTCACCGTCTCATCGCGGCTGGCTGTGCTGCTCGCTGGCGCCCCCTGCAGCTCGCTCTGGAAGTATCGCACAAAGCGGTCGGTGAAGCGGCGGCAGAAGGCAGTGGCCGAGTCGCTGGAGTAGTGCGGGTTCTCCAGGAGGAACGCCCGGAAGTGACGCGCAAAGTCGCCCGCCGCCGCGCGCGCATGCAGCTCGCAGAAGTCCGTCCAGCTCAGGCACGGCGAGGGTGACGGCGTGGGCGTGTCCGACAGAGTGGGAGGGGTCAGCGGGGAGGGGCGGGGTATCAGGGGTAGCAAGGAGGGGGAGGGAGGGGAGGGGGAGGGCGAGGGAGGCAGCGGGGAGGAGCCGGCCGCGCGTGGGCTGGGAGGAGTCAGCAGAGCGCCGTTCATCTCGCCCAATCACCAACTGAGGGGAGGAGCTGAGTTAGGCTTCATGTTAATGTCACATACTAATGCTAATGCTAATGCTAAAGGTAACGGTAAACATAAGCAGTCTCTTTAAAGCTGGGGTACGTAAGTTTCGACTCAGACCTGCACTGTTCGGAAAGGCCTCTGCAGATGTAGGCTTTTTATTTATTTTTGTCAAGCTTTTATTCTGATGTTTTGTGTTTTTAACCTGCTTTAACATATTTAAAGTGCATTATTATTATTATCATCCTTCATGTAGAGTAAACCCATAAGAGTAAAATGAACAACTCACACCATAACATGCTGTCTTTATATCATTAAATATGTTATTTTCTGCGTAAAGAAAGAGCCCTATGAGTCACTATTTGACTCTTTGGGCTCAGAGCTGATTACACATTTCTGTCTGAAAAAGCTAGAAATACGTGATGCGAAAACTAGTGTTGGAAACAAACTGTTGTAGAGTTCTATTGATGTGGTCTCAAAGTCAAGTACCCCAGCTTTAAAAAAAATAAATAAAACCACTACAGAACTCGACTCTTTAAAAACAGTAACTTTTAAATAATAAATATATCTTACCAAAGTCGCGCAGCTCTTTTCACAGACGCTTCATCGTGGCGTCGATACCAGAACGTCGCTCAATCCTCCGTGTCCCACATCGTAATCGAGAACGTGAAATTATGACCAGTTTCCTTCTCACGTGGTCGGCCAAAACAACATCAAAGGCAAAACACAAGTAAATAGTGAAATCTCAGACTTTTTGTTCATTCCTCAGTAAAAATTAATCATGAATTTTAAAAGGAAAATTGTCCCAAAAATGTAATTATTTCAGTCAAAACATTCAAAATGGCCGCCAAAACAAAAATGGTGAAATGTTTGCGGTTCAGTCTGAAGTGGCTGCGGCGGTTTCACAGTGCGAGAGTCCAGTGATGTCACGTGTCTATCCTTGATCTCGATTGGACGGTGACATTGGCGATTGACTCGCTGTGATTGGTCGAGATATCCATGGCGTCCACATGTGGAGTCACATGCTTTATTCAGACTTAAACTGGTCCTGAAAAACAGAAAAGCAAGGATAAGAGGAAGCACAAATGCCATAGATTTAGCACCAGAGAGAGACCAGAGAGAGACCAGAGAGAGACCAGAGAGAGACCAGAGAGAGACCAGAGAGAGACCAGAGAGAGACCAGAGAGAGACCAGAGAGAGGCCAGAGAGAGACCAGAGAGAGGCCAGAGAGAGGCCAGAGAGAGACCAGAGAGAGGCCAGAGAGAGACCAGAGAGAGAGACCAGAGAGAGGCCAGAGAGAGACCAGAGAGAGACCAGAGAGAGGCCAGAGAGAGGCCAGAGAGAGACCAGAGAGAGGCCAGAGAGAGGCCAGAGAGAGACCAGAGAGAGGCCAGAGAGAGACCAGAGAGAGACCAGAGAGAGACCAGAGAGAGAGACCAGAGAGAGAGACCAGAGAGAGACCAGAGAGAGACCAGAGAGACCAGAGAGAGACCAGAGAGAGGCCAGAGAGAGGCCAGAGAGAGACCAGAGAGAGACCAGAGAGAGAGACCAGAGAGAGACCAAAGAGAGAGACCAGAGAGAGACCAGAGAGAGAGACCAGAGAGAGGCCAGAGAGAGGCCAGAGAGAGACCAGAGAGAGGCCAGAGAGAGGCCAGAGAGAGACCAGAGAGAGGCCAGAGAGAGACCAGAGAGAGACCAGAGAGAGACCAGAGAGAGAGACCAGAGAGAGAGACCAGAGAGAGAGACCAGAGAGAGACCAGAGAGAGACCAGAGAGACCAGAGAGAGACCAGAGAGAGGCCAGAGAGAGGCCAGAGAGAGACCAGAGAGAGACCAGAGAGAGAGACCAGAGAGAGACCAAAGAGAGAGACCAGAGAGAGACCAGAGAGAGACCAGAGAGAGGCCAGAGAGAGGCCAGAGAGAGACCAGAGAGAGACCAGAGAGAGAGACCAGAGAGAGACCAGAGAGAGAGAGAGAGACCAGAGAGAGACCAGAGAGAGAGACCAGAGAGAGAGACCAGAGAGAGACCAGAGAGAGACCAGAGAGAGACCAGAGAGAGACCAGAGAGAGACCAGAGAGAGACCAGAGAGAGAGACCAGAGAGAGACCAGAGAGAGACCAGAGAGAGACCAGAGAGAGAGACCAGAGAGAGACCAGAGAGAGACCAGAGAGAGACCAGAGAGAGGCCAGAGAGAGGCCAGAGAGAGACCAGAGAGAGACCAGAGAGAGAGACCAGAGAGAGACCAGAGAGAGAGACCAGAGAGAGACCAGAGAGAGAGACCAGAGAGAGAGACCAGAGAGAGACCAGAGAGAGACCAGAGAGAGACCAGAGAGAGACCAGAGAGAGAGACCAGAGAGAGACCAGAGAGAGACCAGAGAGAGAGACCAGAGAGAGACCAGAGAGGGACCAGAGAGACCAGAGAGGGACCAGAGAGACCAGAGAGAGACCAGAGAGAGACCAGAGAGGGAGACCAGAGAGAGACCAGAGAGAGAGACCAGAGAGAGACCAGAGAGAGAGACCAGAGAGAGACCAGAGAGAGAGACCAGAGAGGGACCAGAGAGGGAGACCAGAGAGAGACCAGAGAGAGAGACCAGAGAGAGACCAGAGAGAGAGACCAGAGAGAGACCAGAGAGAGACCAGAGAGAGAGACCAGAGAGAGACCAGAGAGAGAGACCAGAGAGAGACCAGAGAGAGAGACCAGAGAGGGACCAGAGAGAGACCAGAGAGAGACCAGAGAGAGACCAGAGAGAGAGACCAGAGAGAGACCAGAGAGAGAGACCAGAGAGGGACCAGAGAGAGACCAGAGAGGGACCAGAGAGACCAGAGAGAGACCAGAGAGGGACCAGAGAGGGACCAGAGAGGGACCAGAGAGGGACCAGAGAGAGACCAGAGAGAGACCAGAGAGAGACCAGAGAGGGACCAGAGAGAGACCAGAGAGAGACCAGAGAGAGACCAGAGAGAGGCCAGAGAGAGACCAGAGAGAGACCAGAGAGAGACCAGAGAGGGACCAGAGAGGGACCAGAGAGAGGCCAGAGAGAGAGACCAGAGAGAGGCCAGAGAGGGACCAGAGAGAGAGACCAGAGAGAGACCAGAGAGAGACCAGAGAGAGACCAGAGAGAGACCAGAGAGAGACCAGAGAGAGACCAGAGAGAGACCAGAGGGAGACCAGAGGGAGACCAGAGAGAGAGACCAGAGGGAGACCAGAGAGAGAGACCAGAGAGAGACCAGAGAGAGACCAGAGAGAGACCAGAGAGAGACCAGAGAGAGACCAGAGAGAGACCAGAGAGAGACCAGAGAGAGAGACCAGAGAGAGACCAGAGAGAGACCAGAGAGAGACCAGAGAGAGAGACCAGAGAGAGACCAGAGAGAGACCAGAGAGAGGCCAGAGAGAGGCCAGAGAGAGACCAGAGAGAGACCAGAGAGAGAGACCAGAGAGAGACCAGAGAGAGAGACCAGAGAGAGACCAGAGAGAGAGACCAGAGAGAGAGACCAGAGAGAGACCAGAGAGAGACCAGAGAGAGACCAGAGAGAGACCAGAGAGAGAGACCAGAGAGAGACCAGAGAGAGACCAGAGAGAGAGACCAGAGAGAGACCAGAGAGGGACCAGAGAGAGACCAGAGAGAGACCAGAGAGGGAGACCAGAGAGAGACCAGAGAGAGAGACCAGAGAGAGACCAGAGAGAGAGACCAGAGAGAGACCAGAGAGAGAGACCAGAGAGGGACCAGAGAGGGAGACCAGAGAGAGACCAGAGAGAGAGACCAGAGAGAGACCAGAGAGAGAGACCAGAGAGAGACCAGAGAGAGACCAGAGAGAGAGACCAGAGAGAGACCAGAGAGAGAGACCAGAGAGAGACCAGAGAGAGAGACCAGAGAGGGACCAGAGAGAGACCAGAGAGAGACCAGAGAGAGACCAGAGAGAGACCAGAGAGAGAGACCAGAGAGAGACCAGAGAGAGAGACCAGAGAGGGACCAGAGAGAGACCAGAGAGAGACCAAAAGGAGACCAGAGGGAGACCAGAGAGAGAGAGACCAGAGAGAGACCAGAGAGCGACCAGAGAGAGACCAGAGAGAGACCAGAGAGAGACCAAAAGGAGACCAGAGAGAGACCAAAAGGAGACCAGAGGGAGACCAGAGAGAGACCAGAGAGAGACCAGAGAGAGACCAGAGAGAGACCAGAGAGAGACTAGAGAGAGACCAGAGAGAGACCAAAAGGAGACCAGAGAGAGACCAAAAGGAGACCAGAGGGAGACCAGAGAGAGACCAGAGAGAGACCAGAGAGCCTTTATCCATGGCCGGGTCGTGAGGGCAGAAGTCTCCGCAAACACACACACTTCCTCCAGCTAATCTGAAGAAAAACTGACATAGTCCCTTCAGAGTTTCCTGGGTCTATCCTGGGTCTCTTCCCCCTGGGACATGCAGCAATGGCTCTATTCCGAGCTCCTCACAATATCTCTACAATCTGATACAGCTCTGGCTTCAGACGCTGCTCCCTCTCATAAATAACACATGTAAAGTCAAATGAACAAATCAGACCACAACATGCTGTCTTCATCTCATTAACAAAAACATATATTGTGTAAGTGAGCCCTGTGAGTCACTATTTGACCTTTTGGATGAGTGAGGGTGGTCCTCTCTTTTACACTTTTCTGTCTGAAAAAACCATCTAAAGATGTGATGGACCATAAATACATATTGTAAAAACTAGTGATAGATGCAAATGTTATGCTAGTTTATGTTTGTAGAGCCAGAAACCAGAGACACGGGTCTATTACGGAGTTGCATTTTTTTGGGTTTCAGAGCAACGTACCCCAGCTTTAAATCATCAAGTGATCATTTTCCTTCTGTACATTTGGCACGTATAATTATACCCACATATTTGTACTAAATGCACAGCAGTGATTTTGAAATATACTTCACATTATTGTTGTTTAAACTAGAATAAGTTTCCTAGTGTTTCTAAACAAGTCTAACTGACGCAGACTGGTGCTAACGGCAGCACCTCTCCCACGGCCCCGCAGTGGACCACAGCCCCTGACCCAGGCCCATGTTCCCGGGAGACACTGTCCTCTGTCCCCGGAGAGGCTGCCCCCAGTCCCCGGCCCCTGCTCACGGCACGGAGCCTACCAACGTCAGCGAAGGGAGCTAACGGTGCTAACGGCTAACGGCACACGCGGAGCTAGAGCGAGCGTCGCCATGGAAACACGATCGTAACATCTCCGTCCTGTTGTGGTGGAAACGAACAGCAAATAGCAGTGCGATTTATGCACTATTATTGTGAAGAAAGCTTGAATTAACCACTTCTAATCTAGTGTGTATTTCAGCTGATTTTCAACAATGATTTAATTATTTGTTAATTTTGAGACATTGGCCATTTCATGTATTACGTTTATTTTTTAACTCTTTGCTGGTGTGCGATAAGTGTTCAACCGGACCCCCTCAAATCTATTTCATTCTGCAAGCTAACCCTTGCCTTATCCCTAACCATAACCTTAACCAGCCAATGACTCTTAAATGCTCATCTGAAATAAGAAATGGCAACAACAAACAAGATGGTCCTGGACAAATTAACATCTATGCTGGACCAGGACTGTCGACCCCTGCAGGACACTGTCTGCTTTAGAGAGCCGTTTCAGTGACAGACTGATCCACCCTCTCTGTGTACCACAGGTATTTCCTTCCTGCTGCTGTCAGACTGTACAATGATGCTGCTGAGCCTGAGCATTTCTTTTTTTTTTTTTTATTAAATACCGCAATCATGTGCAATGAGTAATACTGCAATTTCAGAATGTTCAGTGAATGTCACTTAATCTACTTTAATTATTCTGCTATATTGCATGAACATACAAATAAACGTTATATGAATTATGATTTTTGCTGCAAGATGAGTCCCATTTTTTGTGGTAGTGAAATCCAGAATTTTTAAATTGCATAAAAAACGTGAAATATTCTTTTTTCTAAATCTTCTAAATCAAGTGCCTAGCACATTGGAGAAATGTTTTGTGTTTTCAAACAGAGAAACTTTTCTCAAAGATAACACTACTTTGTAGACAATTACATATAAAACAAATCCTGTAAATGGGAACAAATGTAAGTTTAATAAATATATTTATTTCTAAATATTTATGTGTATACCTATTTTCCAGTTTTTTATTCAATTCCAAGTTGTGAGTAAAGCTTTGGTTTACTTTAAATGTTTAGTGAAATAGATTTTAAAGCTTCTGACACGCCCCCTTTTAGTTGATTAGTCGTTAGCATCTCTCCTTTCCTGAAAACACAAGATGGCCTCCACGGTCACCACGGCAACAGCCCCCGCGCTCTAGCCTTTCGGCCTGTGACGAGTCTCGTTAGCTCCGTGTTAGCATCGGCTCACTAGCCTCGGCTCGTCCCTCTCCTCTTTGAGCCTGGCTTCACGCTGGAGAAAACAGCGGCGTACCTGCAGAGTAGAGGCCGGCCCACAGAGGTCCTCCCCAGGGTACAGCCGCTCCATAGGTCCCGCTAGGCTCCAGGCTCACGGACAGACGCGCGTTCCTCCTCGGGCTTGTTTTTGTTTTTGTTGCTAAATCTGAAGACGCCTGCTGCACGGGAATCTCGCTATGCTCCGCTGCTGGTCTCGCGATGTTTAGCTAAGTCCAATATACAGTTTAAGTTAAGTATTTATATAAGTATTTATACAACCCTGAATACATAAAACAATGTTTAAATATGATTATGTGCAAAAATTAAGGAAGTACTGTAGAAATGGAAGAGAGTGATGGTAGGGTGTTTGTGTCAGACCTGCAGCTGTGTTTTGCTCCATCCACACGAGTGACGTCACCAGAGCTTGGAAGTGGGCGGAGCTTCATGAGCTGGTAGTAAAATCCCCGTTTCTATGCGGTCGTATGGATGTCGGTAAGTTTCTATGCGGTCGTATGGATGTCGGTAAGTTTCTATGCGGTCGTATGGATGTCGGTAAGTTTCTATGCGGTCGTATGGATGTCGGTAAGTTTCTATGCGGTCGTATGGATGTCGGTAAGTTTCTATGCGGTCGTATGGATGTCGGTAAGTTTCTATGCGGTCGTATGGATGTCGGTAAGTTTCTATGCGGTCGTATGGATGTCGGTAAGTTTCTATGCGGTCGTATGGATGTCGGTAAGTTTCTATGCGGTCGTATGGATGTCGGTAAGTTTCTATGCGGTCGTATGGATGTCGGTAAGTTTCTATGCGGTCGTATGGATGTCGGTAAGTTTCTATGCGGTCGTATGGATGTCGGTAAGTTTCTATGCGGTCGTATGGATGTCGGTAAGTTTCTATGCGGTCGTATGGATGTCGGTAAGTTTCTATGCGGTCGTATGGATGTCGGTAAGTTTCTATGCGGTCGTATGGATGTCGGTAAGTTTCTATGCGGTCGTATGGATGTCGGTAAGTTTTCTATGCGGTCGTATGGATGTCGGTAAGTTTCTATGCGGTCGTATGGATGTCGGTAAGTTTCTATGCGGTCGTATGGATGTCGGTAAGTTTCTATGCGGTCGTATGGATGTCGGTAAGTTTCTATGCGGTCGTATGGATGTCGGTAAGTTTCTATGCGGTCGTATGGATGTCGGTAAGTTTCTATGCGGTCGTATGGATGTCGGTAAGTTTCTATGCGGTCGTATGGATGTCGGTAAGTTTCTATGCGGTCGTATGGATGTCGGTAAGTTTCTATGCGGTCGTATGGATGTCGGTAAGTTTCTATGCGGTCGTATGGATGTCGGTAAGTTTCTATGCGGTCGTATGGATGTCGGTAAGTTTGTGAGCTTGGGCTCCCCCAAAAAACATGACCAGCCCTGGGTCATTTTAGACCCTAATAATTCACCGTATTAAAACAAACATTAGAAATAATGACTGTTGATAGTAACAGTACCTAGTCTAAGCTCTCCCACTGTTCAATTAAAAAATTTCCAACGGCTTAAACAGAGTACCTAAAGCTATGAAATCTTTCAAGTTAGTTTTAAGAAAACTCTCCATGTGAATTAGGTTGGAGACCCTTGGTATATACAGAAGAGAAGGTGTATACAGTCTGTGTTAGCATTGTCCATCTGTATACAGTCTGTGTTAGCATTGTCCATCTGTATACAGTCTGTGTTAGCATTGTCCATCTGTATACAGTCTGTGTTAGCATTGTCCATCTGTATACAGTCTGTGTTAGCATTGTCCATCTGTATACAGTCTGTGTTAGCATTGTCCATCTGTATACAGTCTGTGTTAGCATTGTCCATCTGTATACAGTCTGTGTTAGCATTGTCCATCTGTATACAGTCTGTGTTAGCATTGTCCATCTGTATACAGTCTGTGTTAGCATTGTCCATCTGTATACAGTCTGTGTTAGCATTGTCCATCTGTATACAGTCTGTGTTAGCATTGTCCATCTGTATACAGTCTGTGTTAGCATTAGCATCTGTATACAGTCTGTGTTAGCATTAGCATCTGTATACAGTCTGTGTTAGCATTGTCCATCTGTATACAGTCTGTGTTAGCATTAGCATCTGTATACAGATTAGCATCTGTATACAGTTTGTGTTAGCATTAGCATCTGTATACAGTCTGTGTTAGCATTAGCATCTGTATACAGTCTGTGTTAGCATTAGCATCTGTATACAGTCTGTGTTAGCATTAGCATCTGTATACAGTCTGTGTTAGCATTAGCATCTGTATACAGTCTGTGTTAGCATTAGCATCTGTATACAGTCTGTGTTAGCATTAGCATCTGTATACAGTCTGTGTTAGCATTAGCATCTGTATACAGTCTGTGTTAGCATTAGCATCTGTATACAGTCTGTGTTAGCATTAGCATCTGTATACAGTCTGTGTTAGCATTAGCATCTGTATACAGTCTGTGTTAGCATTAGCATCTGTATACAGTCTGTGTTAGCATTGTCCATCTGTATACAGTCTGTGTTAGCATTAGCATCTGTATACAGATTAGCATCTGTATACAGTTTGTGTTAGCATTAGCATCTGTATACAGTCTGTGTTAGCATTAGCATCTGTATACAGTCTGTGTTAGCATTAGCATCTGTATACAGTCTGTGTTAGCATTAGCATCTGTATACAGTCTGTGTTAGCATTAGCATCTGTATACAGTCTGTGTTAGCATTGTCCATCTGTATACAGTCTGTGTTAGCATTAGCATCTGTATACAGTCTGTGTTAGCATTAGCATCTGTATACAGTCTGTGTTAGCATTAGCATCTGTATACAGTCTGTGTTAGCATTGTCCATCTGTATACAGTCTGTGTTAGCATTAGCATCTGTATACAGTCTGTGTTAGCATTAGCATCTGTATACAGTCTGTGTTAGCATTAGCATCTGTATACAGTCTGTGTTAGCATTGTCCATCTGTATACAGTCTGTGTTAGCATTAGCATCTGTATACAGTCTGTGTTAGCATTAGCATCTGTATACAGTCTGTGTTAGCATTAGCATCTGTATACAGTCTGTGTTAGCATTAGCATCTGTATACAGTCTGTGTTAGCATTAGCATCTGTATACAGTCTGTGTTAGCATTAGCATCTGTATACAGTCTGTGTTAGCATTAGCATCTGTATACAGTCTGTGTTAGCATTAGCATCTGTATACAGTCTGTGTTAGCATTAGCATCTGTATACAGTCTGTGTTAGCATTAGCATCTGTATACAGTCTGTGTTAGCATTAGCATCTGTATACAGTCTGTTAGCATTAGCATCTGTATACAGTCTGTGTTAGCATTAGCATCTGTATACAGTCTGTGTTAGCATTGTCCATCTGTATACAGTCTGTGTTAGCATTAGCATCTGTATACAGTCTGTGTTAGCATTAGCATCTGTATACAGTCTGTGTTAGCATTAGCATCTGTATACAGTCTGTGTTAGCATTAGCATCTGTATACAGTGTATGTAATGAACACAGAACATGAGTGAAGAACCTTCAGTTAGATCGCTCCACTTTAGACTTAAATTGATTTCTACTTCTAACATAAAAAACACTCATTTGCAAATGTGATAAAAAACTTCATAAATATGTTTTATATAAAAGTCAAAAGTGTAAAAAGCTTGTTTCAGTCCAAGTGCTTCGTCTTGGTCCCGTCTCCTGTGATGCTCCCTGTGGACACAAGGGGCAGCAGTGAGTGGCTTTGCTCATATCACCAGAAGAGGGCAGTATTTGAACAGAGAAAACCACAACAATGTTCCATATAGCTGCAATACATGTTTGTTATATACATAACATAATGGATGATGTTGGCCAAGAGAGTCTGTAGTCTTTAACGGACTGAACCAAAACTGGACCAAAAGTAAAAAAAGGCTTGTTCGCCTGATGGACTAGTTTTTATTATTATTGTCATGTAGGTTCAAGACAGTACATGATTGATTCCTCGATAAAATTACTTTTTAAATAATGTATAACATGCCATAGTACCCCCTATTTATTTTTGTATCAAAGTTTGAGAGTCCTGGCGCAATACCCTTGTGTTCCTCTAGGGGTCCAAGTGCATGTAATACCCTTGTGTTCCTCTAGGGGTCCTTCTCTGTGTGGATGAGCAGAATCTGTCTCACCTGTGTGTGTGTGGCGCCCCCCTCTGGTCACAGAGCGTACTGCAGCTCGACACAACAGCACAAACCAGTACAACTGCAAGGACCAGAGCAGCGCCGCACCCACGTTACACTGCCAGGGGGCGCTAGAGAGCACAGAGAGGAGTGGGAGACCACTGTAACTGCACACACACAAACACACAGAGAGACAGACACACATAATTTTAAAGGTGATAAATAGTATAGAGTATATAGTATATAGTGGGCCGTAGTATTTGCAGTACCGGCTGTAGCTGTAGTACATGTAGGGAAACAGCAGAACTCTGCAGCAGAAGAAAGTGGTGATCGTCAGGAGAGCGTTCACTTTGAACCAAACACTGTCCTGAAGATGGAACTGAAACAGACACGCCCATTTGGAATATTTCAACGTTTAACTGTTTGAAGCAGAAGGACCTGAAGGCTTGTCTGGATTAGCGCCCTCTGATTCTGGTTTATGTTGTGACCTTTGTAAATCCAGATATGAGCCACATAAGGACTGACCAATCAGGAGCCTTCTGTCCCTTTAGCAGTAAATAACCTGAGTCAGCTCTAATCCTCCTGAGCCTGAGGGAGTCAGCTCTAATCCTCCTGAGCCTGAGGGAGTCAGCTCTAATCCTCCTGAGCCTGAGAGAGTCAGCTCTAATCCTCCTGAGCCTGAGAGAGTCAGCTCTAATCCTCCTGAGCCTGAGAGAGTCAGCTCTAATCCTCCTGAGCCTGAGAGAGTCAGCTCTAATCCTCCTGAGCCTGAGGGAGTCAGCTCTAATCCTCCTGAGCCTGAGGGAGTCAGCTCTAATCCTCCTGAGCCTGAGAGAGTCAGCTCTAATCCTCCTGAGCCTGAGGGAGTCAGCTCTAATCCTCCTGAGCCTGAGGGAGTCAGCTCTAGACAGTACATGTCTGTGTCCACAGGGGGCGCTCACCTGGAGCAGGAGCTTCCCCAAACACAGCAGCGGAGTACTGAGCTCTGGCAGCAGAAGAAGACCCACGAAGTAATCTCCCCGAGGACCACGATAAAACTAAACACACACACAGACAGACACACACACACATTCACACAGACACACACATACAGACAGACACACACACACACACAGAGAGAGACACACATGCACACATACAGACACACACACAGAAAGAGAGAGAGACACACACACAGAAAGAGAGAGACACACACACAGAAAGAGAGAGACACGCACAGAAAAAGAGACACACACAGAAAGAGAGAGAGACACACACAGATAGAGTTAGAGACCCACCCACGTACACACACAGACACAAAGAGACTCACACACACAAATTACAGATCAAACAATTTACGCAAAGATAAATTCACCCGTTTGACAATAGTTGTGTATAACAGTATAACATTCACAGCTTCCTGTGGTGGCAGCAAAGGGAGTTACGGTGAGCTCTGACTGCAGACGCTGCTCCCTCTGGTGGCATTGTAGGAAGTAACAGGGAACTCTGACTGCAGACGGGGACTAGGGGGCGGGGCTTCTCACACTGGGGGCGGAGCTTCTCACCACAGTCAGAGGGAAACAGAACACAGCGATGAACAGGTGATGTGCCACAAGTAACGCCTCCTTTTGCAGGTATCCAATCAGATCGCTGCACGTGCCGCCTGGCCCCGCCCCCCGACCTTTGGCACGGTGGCATAGGAACATGGCAATGATGTCATACAGGAAGTAGGGCGTCGCGAACAGGACGTAGGCGTCAGCGAGGAAGTGTCTGCAGAGAGCGAGGGGTCAGGTTACCGTGGCAACAGTAGGTCTGGTCCACATGGGTCCGGTCCACATGGGTCTGGTCCACATGGGTTGGGTCGGGTCGAGGCGGGTCCACATGGGTCCGGTCCACATGGATCAGGTAAACATGGGTCGGGTCCGGTCCACATGGGTCCGGTCTGATACACATGGGTCCGGTCTGATACACATGGGTCCGGTCTGATACACATGGGTCCGGTCTGATACACATGGGTCCGGTCTGATACACATGGGTCCGGTCTGATACACATGGGTCCAGTCCACATGGGACTGATACACATGGGTCCTGTCTCCATGGAGACGTCCTCTGTTTTTACAGTCAAATCAGGTCTCATTTGTTTATGAAATCTCAGCTGAGACCAGTCACTCATGACTGAGATTTGATATTAAAGCTGAGGTATGTAACTTTAAACCTGGAATATGTAACATTCAAACTGGGGTACAGGACATTAAAGCTGGGGTATGTGACTTTCAGACCACTATCACTGGTCTTGGTCTTGGTCCTGGTCCTGGTCTGGGTCTGGGTCCGTCATTTACATCATGTGCATTCTGGCGTCTGTCACATCTTTAGATCAGCTTTTTCAAAAAGAAAAGTAAGACAGAGAGGACCTCCCTCTCTCAGCCAATCAGCTCAAAGAGTCAGAGAGTGACTCTCAGGGCTTTTTCCTACATAACAGAAAACATGAGAGTGGCACTGACCGATCGTGGACGAGGTCTGAGCACGAAGACACGATGACGAAACCTGCGACCGACGCTAAGACCGACTGAAGTGCAGAGACCAACCTGAAACATGGAGCTAACTGTGAGCTAACAGGAGCTGACCTGTGCTAATTTTGAGCTAACTCCAACCTAACATGAGCTAACTGTGAGCTTATATGAGCTTTACATAAGCTAACTGCGAGCTAACATCAGCTACCAGTGAGCTAACAGTGAGCTAACATGAGCCTATCCCCGTAAAGCGTCTTGTGTCCAAAAGACTTGGACAAAAAAACACATCAGTCCCTCCAGAACAATTAACGCAAAATCAAGCAAATCCTGCGATATCAGTACAACCTTGCAACTTCTTCTGATTTCGCAAATTTTCCAGAACTTTCCAGAAACAAATACGTAGCATGTGGCAGTTTTATCCCTTGATGTTGGAGGACGGCCCGTCTGCGTTTGTGTTCAGGGTGGAAACAGGTGACACAAGCTGCACGTACGGCTTCAGACTGTGTCGGGAGAAACACAGCGGCGACATGTGACAGAAATCATTCACATTTACTACAAACATATCGGCAAAGGACCGAGCAAAGCAGGACCCGGCGTCGCTTCATGAGAGCTGGATACACTTTGTTCCAAGTGCATCGATGTTATTCCTACAGTGTATATAAGCTAAAAAGAGCAGTTGTTGACAAAATCATATCTTTCTTTATGTAAATAAGCAAGGATTTAGGTTATTTGTGCATTTATATTTGAATAATAATTTGTTTTTCACAGGGGATATATTGTAACTTGCCATTGCAACTTATGAAAAAATGTCCCAAAAAAATCCAGCATTTTAGCTCCAACTCTCACAATTGGCTGCGAAATCCTAGAGCAGGGGTGCTCACACTTTTTCAGCATGCGAGCTACTTATAAAAGGATCAAGTCAAAATGATCTACCTACTACAAAAATGCAAATCATATATTTATTTCAAAAAATATTCTGTATACCTACAATGTATGTTTATGTACATGCAAAACCGCATGAGCCAATATAGCACAACACAACACAATTACCTATGTACATTTTTTGTCATTACCCGAGTTTACTCTTATGACTTGCACTGAATTGAATCGGCCAGGGATGCATAGTCCGGAAAATTGGTGGTAACTCGCTGACAAGTTTGTCGTGCTTTAGCTTTCCTGCACTGAGCGCGGTTGTTTGCGCATGTGCAGTCACCTAAGTGTCAGTAAAACATTACTGAGTAAAACACAGATGTCATTTGACTGTGGTGCCATGTCCATGTGCCATGCCTATTTTTTTTAAATCCAAATATTTCCCCTCCTCCGTTTATAAAATAATTTGCATCCACACATCTGCGTTATCAGTCACGTTCGTAACATTCCAAACATGTGCGTCTCTTACGTCCTGTCCTGCGTTGGGGAAAAACACAGAAGTGGGCGGAGCTTTGATGCAGACGCCGGTAACGGCACTTTTACAGTCATAGAAGACACTCAGAGTAAAGACGTATGTTTACAAGCACTGACCCCGTCCTCAGCCCTGGTTTAGTCCTGGTTTAGTCCTGGTTTAGTCCTGGTTTGGTTGTTTTCGAGCGTGAGTCCCCGCGATCACTTTGCTGCTCTCTGATGTGGAGCGAGGATGTTCGCTGCTGCGAGCATCTCACAGCGAACAGTTTTTAAGGTAGTATGATCCATGCTTCAGTGATCAGAGGAATTTAGGGGGGTACTGTGGCGTGCGAGAACGCAAAACTCCGGTTATCTCTGACTACACACAAATGCATTAACAGAGTTTTCAAAAATCTCCACTTTGCCCGGAGTTTTTTGTATATATTTGTTTAGAATGTGTAATTTTTTCATTTATTTAATGCGATCTACCAATACTACCTTTGCGATCGACCGGTAGATCGCGATCGACGTATTGAGCACCCCTGTCCTAGAGGGACTCATAATATAAACTATAAAATGATAAACACGTGGCCTCTGACCTCGTGCCTGCGATGATGGCGTCTGATTGGCTGCAGACCAGGAAGTGTTTGATGATGCGTTTGGAGACAACCAGAGCGGCGGGAAAAAACACTGAGCCGGTGGCGAGCAACACGGCCTTTTCAGAGTCCATCTGTGACAGGTCAGATCTGTGGAGAAGAGAGGGAGGGAGGAGAGCAGTTAGGGGAGAGGGGAAGGGAGAGGAGATCAGGTGCCACAGTGGGGCGGCTGCGGCTGTAAAGTGCCAAACTGTGGTTGTGTCCTTAGGCAAGACACTTCACCCACATTATGAGTCTGGTGTGTGTGTGTGAACGGGGTGGTGAAAGGGGTTGACGGCACAGACTGGTTGCCTCGCTTCTGTCAGTCTGCCCCAGGGCAGCTGTGGCTACAGTAGTAGTTGTGACGTGAAACGGTTTTGAGTGTCCAAAAAAAACAATGCTTTAAAATGATATTACTGTCATCATCACTGTAGGAGAGAGGAGAGAAAAGGGGAGAGATGAGAGCCAACCTCTCATCAGGAGTAATGGGAGAGAGGAGAGGGAGGCCCAGTTTAGAAGTTACATACCTCAGTTTTAATATCCCACCTGCGACTGTTGCAGGTTCAAAATCACAAAGTTACCGAGAGAGCTACAGTGAGAGAGCTGCACAGAAAGAGCTACAGTGAGAGCTGAAGAGAGAGCTACAGTGCGAGAGCTGCACAGAAAGAGCTACAGTGAGAGCTACACAGTGAGAGCTGAAGAGAGAGCTACAGTGAGAGCTGCACAAAGATGCAGTCTGAAAGAGCCGCTCTCAAATCCATGGCTCTGAAGCTCATTTGCATAAGTAGGATAAAGGCGGAGCCAAGCCACCTGTCACAAAGCAGGTCTGAACCAGGACTAGAGGTCTAAAGCAGGACTGAACCAGGACTGGAGATTGCCTAAAGCAGTTCTAAAGAAGGACTAACGAAGTGAAAGACGACGCTTAGACTTGTTTCAGTCCAGTGTTTATTTTGTTTCTACTTTTGTCTAAATTTTAAACAGTTTAAGAAATTCAAGTATCAAAGTCCACAACAACTGGACTAAAAACAGACAAGACAAAGAGAGGCCACCCTCAGACCAGGACTGAGTCTGAGCCGGGTTTATACCAAGCCTAAACGGGGTCTAAACCTGGCCTAAACCAGGCCTGAGGGCGGTCTTTATATTTAACTGAATTCCTAAACCAATTTCCATAGACTCAAAATGGCCGCCTGGCTCCTTCTCTGTGGAAAGCCGATAAAACCACATGCACATTTACACAGCGCCCCCCGGAGGTCTGGACTTGAGATGCAATCTAGGAAATAAGACTCAAACATTTTAGGGAGCACTTCAAAACGCTGCGTCGCACATGTGATGTCATCAGGAGGCGCCCGCAATAGTCACAACATGCCTCTGTGAGAGCGCCCAGATGCTAATGTACAATTTTCATTTTTTCCCCACATTTTCATGTCCGTTTATTGTTACACAAATTAGACTTGCTATAAATAAACGTTTGATATTTTTCCTGGTTTTGGTGAAAACATGCAGTGTGCATAACCGTGACATGCCGCGCTCCAAACTGCGCTCCAGTCCAGACCTCCACAACTACGAGGTAAAACGGTCAAAAAACTTAAAATACATTAAAAGAAATTCAACTAGAAAAAAAAAACTAAATGATTTTCTAAAACCCAGGTCTGGACCAGCACTGGACCTGAACTGGACCTGAAAAGCCCGGACGGAACCAAGTCTGGTCCAGATTCAAACAAGACCAGAACTGGAGCAGATCTAAAAAGGGCCACCACACGTGGCCTCTGACCTCGTGCCTATGCGATGATGGCGTCTGATTGGCTGCAGACCAGGAAGTGTTTGATGATGCGTTTGGAGACAACCAGAGCGGCGGGAAAAAACCACGGCCTTTTCAGAGTCCATCTGTGACAGGTCAGATCTGTGGAGAAGAGAGGGAGGGAGGAGAGCAGTTAGGGGAGAGGGGAAGGGAGAGGAGATCAGGTGCCACAGTGGGGCAGCTGCGGCTGTAAAGTGCCAAACTGTGGTTGTGTCCTTAGGCAAGACACTTCACCCACATTATGAGTCTGGTGTGTGTGTGTGAACGGGGTGGTGAAAGGGGTTGACGGCACAGACTGGTTGCCTCGCTTCTGTCAGTCTGCCCCAGGGCAGCTGTGGCTACAGTAGTAGTTGTGACGTGAAACGGTTTTGAGTGTCCAAAAAAAACAATGCTTTAAAATGATATTACTGTCATCATCACTGTAGGAGAGAGGAGAGAAAAGGGGAGAGATGAGAGCCAACCTCTCATCAGGAGTAATGGGAGAGAGGAGAGGGAGGCCCAGTTTAGAAGTTACATACCTCAGTTTTAATATCCCACCTGCGACTGTTGCAGGTTCAAAATCACAAAGTTACCGAGAGAGCTACAGTGAGAGAGCTGCACAGAAAGAGCTACAGTGAGAGCTGAAGAGAGAGCTACAGTGAGAGCTGCACAGAAAGAGCTACAGTGAGAGCTACACAGTGAGAGCTACAGTGAGAGCTACAGTGAGAGCTGCACAAAGATGCAGTCTGAAAGAGCCGCTCTCAAATCCATGGCTCTGAAGCTCATTTGCATAAGTAGGATAAAGGCGGAGCCAAGCCACCTGTCACAAAGCAGGTCTGAACCAGGACTGGAGATTGCCTAAAGCAGTTCTAAAGAAGGACTAACGAAGTGAAAGACGACGCTTAGACTTGTTTCAGTCCAGTGTTTATTTTGTTTCTACTTTTGTCTAAATTTTAAACAGTTTAAGAAATTCAAGTATCAAAGTCCACAACAACTGGACTAAAAACAGACAAGACAAAGAGAGGCCACCCTCAGACCAGGACTGAGTCTGAGCCGGGTTTATACCAAGCCTAAACGGGGTCTAAACCTGGCCTAAACCAGGCCTGAGGGCGGTCTTTATATTTAACTGAATTCCTAAACCAATTTCCATAGACTCAAAATGGCCGCCTGGCTCCTTCTCTGTGGAAAGCCGATAAAACCACATGCACATTTACACAGCGCCCCCCGGAGGTCTGGACTTGAGATGCAATCTAGGAAATAAGACTCAAACATTTTAGGGAGCACTTCAAAACGCTGCGTCGCACATGTGATGTCATCAGGAGGCGCCCGCAATAGTCACAACATGCCTCTGTGAGAGCGCCCAGATGCTAATGTACAATTTTCATTTTTTCCCCACATTTTCATGTCCGTTTATTGTTACACAAATTAGACTTGCTATAAATAAACGTTTGATATTTTTCCTGGTTTTGGTGAAAACATGCAGTGTGCATAACCGTGACATGCCGCGCTCCAAACTGCGCTCCAGTCCAGACCTCCACAACTACAAGGTAAAACGGTCAAAAAACTTAAAATACATTAAAAGAAATTCAACTAGAAAAAAAAAACTAAATGATTTTCTAAAACCCAGGTCTGGACCAGCACTGGACCTGAACTGGACCTGAACCGGACCAAGTCTGAGCCCGGACGGAACCAAGTCTGGTCCAGATTCAAACAAGACCAGTACTGGAGCAGATCTAAAACCTGTTTTTGTCCGTGGCCAAATATAAAAACATATAGGGCCACTGAGGAAGTGGGAAACTCTGATTCATCACAGTGTAACGAGTTTGAAGACTGAGCTTTTAGACAGAAGGGCCAGGTGTGGAGCTATAAACAACAGGTCTGTGACTGATAAGAACAAAAAAGTAGTTTTCCACTTCCTCTAGTAAACGTGACTGTTGCTCATCCTAGTCCTATCTTATTCCATTAAACGTTGATGCACAAATTTTCTACTCAAATTATTATTATTTCACTTTCAAAAACATGAAATGAAAGTAAAAACATGTAAATACAGAAAGTAAGAGTCCAAAACGCAGACGCCTCTGGGTCCGTTCAGGCTCTACGAGAAAGAGCCGCCGTGCCATGATGAACCACTATTAAAGGAGCCGTAATTCTACCCCAGTTGATGAGTTCTATGATCAGGTCTATAGTGTGTCCTCTGTTGTGAGTGGTCAGGTCTATAGTGTGCCCTCTGTTGTGAGTGGTCAGGTCTATAGTGTGCCCTCTGTTAAGGGTCACCAAACCAATCCCATATAGTACAGAAGGCTCTTGGATACTATTAAAAAGAACCATTTTTCACCAATTGTCTCCTTTGATATTGCTGTAATTTCACTATGCGACCAATTCTCTGTAGAGAACATAATCCTGCGTCTGGTACAAAAACTGGTCAAACTGGCGGCGTTTTTAAACCCTGCACAGTTCACAGAAAACCCAGTCGTTTTGGCCTCTTTACATTTTCCTCACGCTTAAAACACATAAAAACACAAGATAATTCTGTATATCAACATTAAAAACTCAAAGGGGAACGAAGCGGGAAGTGTGTGGGCTGCTACATGTGAGACCACATTCTCACACTCAACAGTATTTTTTAAATTCTGAAATAAAGGTTGCGTCCGCAAAACGGCAATATATTTACCAGAAATTCACACAAAAATGTACCCAAAGAGCAAATTTTTTAAATTATATATTCAAATGGCAGTGGATGAGAGAAACATATGGCACATGTTTGACGCCAATTTGAAGACATTAATCCAACGAGCGGCTAATTTGGTTGTTTCGTTGCTTTGCCTTTTCATGCCTTAGAAACATGATATGAGAACAGATTTTTCATGTATTGGTGAGTATTCTGTCACCGATGGTAGAACCTATTGGGTTGCATTCAAATTCTTGAAAAACATTTCTTTCCATGAGGTGTTCTTCCTTTTGAGTGACCAGGTCTATAGTGTGTCCTTTGTTGTGGATGTATTTTATCAATCTACGTGGGTTCTAAAAGCGTCTCAAAAAGATCTTCAACTTCACTCGACCGAAACAGGAGCCTTGAAATATCCGTACAACAAACATATGTCTGAAGCCAGGCGCCAAGTTAGGGATATTCTGACAGATATTCAAACACACCGTACTCTCTCTCAGCAAACACAGACAGTGGTCTTGGTATCGGTACATTTACACCCAGACGATTGTGACTAATAACACGTGTAAATTTTTAAGGTGAAGTAAACAGAACAGTGATCGTGCTCGTGTCCAGGTGCGGTTTATTTCCTAAGGAGATTTCTGCGCCTCACGACACAAAATGGCCGCGGCAGAATCCTCAGTGTGTGAAAAGTGAACTAAAATGCATCTTTGTGTCTTTGGTGCATTCGTGGAGTCGCTTTGCGGACGCAGTCGGAGGAGGAGTAAATATATTGCACAGAAGTGGAATGACTTCAAAACTCAAACTAAAATCTACCAAAACAACAACAAGAACTTATTTCCTTAAAATATTTTACAGCAAAAAGTCAAAATAACATCAGGAGGTTTTTGTACCGAGACTTTTCTTTAAATAAGCAGCAATTTTCTGTTTTACTGTCTGTACACAGCACCATCAAGACCAGGTCGGGACCCGGTCGGGACCAGGTCGGGACCCGGTCGGGACCAGGTCGGGACCCGGTCGGGACCAGGTCGGGACCAGGTCGGGACCAGGTCGGGACCAGGTCGGGACCCGGTCGGGACCAGGTCGGGACCCGGTCGGGACCAGGTCGGGACCAGGTCGGGACCCGGTCGGGACCAGGTCGGGACCCGGTCGGGACCAGGTCGGGACCAGGTCGGGACCAGGTCGGGACCAGGTCGGGACCAGGTTGGGACCAGGTCGGGACCAGGTTGGGACCAGGTTGGGACCAGGTTGGGACCCGGTATGGATCAGGTATGGACCAGGTTGGGACCAGGACTAAACCAGAATGTGTGGGTCTGGAGGAGGCTGTACAGGGATCCACACAAGTCCTGGGCTGGGTCGGAACCTGGTCTGGACTCATCTCTCTTCTTTTCGAGACACTTTGGACGAATGCCAGGCAGTGGACCTGAAAAAGAAGAGTTTAAAAGATTAGAAGCTCAGAAGAGTGAGCGCCGCCCAGAGCAGAGGGCTTGCTCTTCTTACAAATTAAAATTACAGACTTTTAAAAAACTGATATTTTTTTCCCCAAGACCTTAACTTTATGTACTTGTATTGTGTGCCTACTGTCAATAGACCTCAGCAGTGACATCACAAAAATGTGCCAGACTAGGCTAAGCTAGTGTTGATTGGATATCGTTCAGGCTAATACGGTAAAAATGTGTCTTTAAATTAGACTCAAAAACTTCAAATGAAAACTTCCATTCAAGACTTTTGAAGGTCTGGAAAACAGTGTTTCAAAATTCCATACTTAAGACTTTCACAAGCCCCTGCCAGAGGAGCGACAGTGGTTCTCACCTGATGAACGTCTTGAATGCGGCGCTCTGTGGGTTGATGCACAGCGGGACTCTCTTTCCCTGTTGATGTTCGGTGATGAAGCGATGGATGAGCTCTGCAAAACAACAGAGGATCATCAGGAGCTGTCATCAGGAGCTACACTGGTGTCTCTGTAGAGCTGTCATCAGGAGCTACACTAGTGTCTATGTAGAGCTGTCTTCAGGAGCTACACTAGTGTCTCTGTAGAGCTGTCATCAGGAGCTACGTACCCTTCCCCTGCCACACTGACAGCCTCATCAGGAGATACGTACCCTTCCCCTGCCACACTGACAGTCTCATCAGGAGCTACGTACCCTTCCCCTGCCACACTGACAGTCTCATCAGGAGCTACGTACCCTTCCCCTGCCACACTGACAGTCTCATCAGGAGCTACGTACCCTTCCCCTGCCACACTGACAGTCTCATCAGGAGCTACTTACCCTTCCCCTGCCACACTGACAGCCTCATCAGGAGCTACGTACCCCTTCCCCTGCCACACTGACAGTCTCATCAGGAGCTACTTACCCTTCCCCTGCCACACTGACAGCAGGCTGGTCTCGTAGCTGTGGCTGAAGGGTCTCTCGGCCACAGGCTCAAAGTCGCGGGTGTAAACTCGGCCACTAGGGACGCTGTAGCAGCACTGGCACATACAGGTGTGGTACCGCAGCCGGCCCTCGTCCAGGTACGGGTGAGAGAGCGCGTCAGAGCCGGAGATACGCTTCAGCTGCAGGAGATGAAGAAGAGGAGGATGAGGTGTAAGGACAGTGGTCCCTGATTACACTTTTCTAAACACCTGAACTCACAACTGCTGTAGTGCAATCACAGAGCGAGAGAGACCAGAGAGAGAGAGAGACCACAGAGCGAGAGAGGGACCACAGAGAGAGAGAGACCGCAGAGCGAGAGAGAGAACACAGAGAGAGAGAGAGACCACAGAGCGAGAGAGAGACCACAGAGCGAGAGAGAGACCAGAGAGAGAGAGAGACCACAGAGCGAGAGAGAGACCACAGAGCGAGAGAGAGACCACAGAGCGAGAGAGAGACCACAGAGCAAGAGAGACCACAGAGCAAGAGAGACCACAGAGCGAGAGAGAGACCACAGAGCGAGAGAGAGACCACAGAGCGAGAGAGAGACCACAGAGCAAGAGAGACCACAGAGCAAGAGAGACCACAGAGCGAGAGAGAGACCACAGAGCAAGAGAGACCACAGAGCAAGAGAGACCACAGAGCGAGAGA
>OZ035840.1:36086472-36088972 GCA_964034765.1 Knipowitschia caucasica
GGAGGAGCACAGAGACCAACCCTGAGGAGAACTGAGGACGAGCACAGAGACCAAACCCTGGGGAGAACTGAGGAGGAGCACAGAGACCAACCCTGAGGAGAACTGAGGAGGAGCACAGAGACCAACCCTGAGGAGAACTGAGGAGGAGCACAGAGACCAAACCCTGAGGAGAACTGAGGAGGAGCACAGAGACCAACCCTGAGGAGAACTGAGGAGGAGCACAGAGACCAAACCCTGAGGAGAACTGAGGAGGACTGAGGAGGAGCACAGAGACCAACCCTGAGGAGAACTGAGGAGGAGCACAGAGACCAACCCTGAGGAGAACTGAGGAGGAGCACAGAGACCAAACCCTGAGGAGAACTGAGGAGGAGCACAGAGACCAACCCTGAGGAGAACTGAGGAGGAGCACAGAGACCAACCCTGAGGAGAACTGAGGAGGACTGAGGAGGAGCACAGAGACCAACCCTGAGGAGAACTGAGGAGGAGCACAGAGACCAACCCTGAGGAGAACTGAGGAGGAGCACAGAGACCAACCCTGAGGAGAACTGAGGACGAGCACAGAGACCAAACCCTGGGGAGAACTGAGGAGGAGCACAGAGACCAACCCTGAGGAGAACTGAGGAGGAGCACAGAGACCAACCCTGAGGAGAACTGAGGAGGAGCACAGAGACCAAACCCTGAGGAGAACTGAGGAGGAGCACAGAGACCAAACCTGAGGAGAACTGAGGAGGAGCACAGAGACCAACCCTGAGGAGAACTGAGGAGGAGCACAGAGACCAAACCCTGAGGAGAACTGAGGAGGACTGAGGAGGAGCACAGAGACCAACCCTGAGGAGAACTGAGGAGGAGCACAGAGACCAACCCTGAGGAGAACTGAGGAGGAGCACAGAGACCAAACCCTGAGGAGAACTGAGGAGGAGCACAGAGACCAACCCTGAGGAGAACTGAGGAGGAGCACAGAGACCAACCCTGAGGAGAACTGAGGAGGAGCACAGAGACCAACCCTGAGGAGAACTGAGGAGGAGCACAGAGACCAACCCTGAGGAGAACTGAGGAGGAGCACAGAGACCAACCCTGAGGAGAACTGAGGACGAGCACAGAGACCAAACCCTGGGGAGAACTGAGGAGGAGCACAGAGACCAACCCTGAGGAGAACTGAGGAGGAGCACAGAGACCAACCCTGAGGAGAACTGAGGAGGAGCACAGAGACCAAACCCTGAGGAGAACTGAGGAGGAGCACAGAGACCAACCCTGAGGAGAACTGAGGAGGAGCACAGAGACCAACCCTGAGGAGAACTGAGGAGGAGCACAGAGACCAACCCTGAGGAGAACTGAGGAGGAGCACAGAGACCAACCCTGAGGAGAACTGAGGAGGAGCACAGAGACCAACACTGAGGAGAACTGAGGAGGAGCAGTGACCAACCCTGAGGAGAACTGAGGAGGAGCACAGAGACCAACCCTGAGGAGAACTGAGGAGGAGCACAGAGACCAACCCTGAGGAGAACTGAGGAGGAACACAGAGACCAACCTGAGGAGAAATGAGGAGGAGCACAGAGACCAACGCTGAGGAGAACTGAGGAGGAGCACAGAGACCAACCCTGAGGAGAACTGAGGAGGAACACAGAGACCAACCCTGAGGAGAACTGAGGAGGAGCACAGAGACCAACCCTGAGGAGAACTGAGGAGGAGCACAGAGACCAACCCTGAGGAGAACTGAGGAGGAGCACAGAGACCAACCCTGAGGAGAACTGAGGAGGAGCACAGAGACCAACCCTGAGGAGAACTGAGGAGGAACACAGAGACCAACACTGAGGAGAACTGAGGAGGAGCACAGAGACCAACACTGAGGAGAACTGAGGAGGAGCACAGAGACCAACACTGAGGAGAACTGAGGAGGAGCACAGAGACCAAACCCTGAGGAGAACTGAGGAGGAGCACAGAGACCACCTGAGGAGCACAGAGACCAACCCTGAGGAGAACTGAGGAGGAGCACAGAGAGAACAGAGACCAACCCTGAGGAGAACTGAGGAGGAGCACAGAGACCAACCCTGAGGAGAACTGAGGAGGAGCACAGAGACCAACCCTGAGGAGAACTGAGGAGGAGCACAGAGACCAAACTGAGGAGAACTGAGGAGGAGCACAGAGACCAACCCTGAGGAGAACTGAGGAGGAGCACAGAGACCAAACCCTGAGGAGAACTGAGGAGGAGCACAGAGACCAACCCTGAGGAGAACTGAGGAGGAGCACAGAGACCAAACCCTGAGGAGAACTGAGGAGGAGCACAGAGACCAACCCTGAGGAGAACTGAGGAGGAGCACAGAGACCAACCCTGAGGAGAACTGAGGAGGAGCACAGAGACCAACCCTGAGGAGAACTGAGGAGGAGCACAGAGACCAACCCTGAGGAGAACTGAGGAGGAGCACAGAGACCAACCCTGAGGAGAACTGAGGAGGAGCACAGAGACCAACCCTGAGGAGAACTGAGGAGGAGCACAGAGACC
>OZ035840.1:36093972-36171054 GCA_964034765.1 Knipowitschia caucasica
GCCTTTTCACTGCAGATCTGAGTCTCAAAGCGGTTTACAATTGTTATTTTTTGGGCATTTATCTCTCACTCCACACAGAGATGGGAGCGGGGTCGCCAGTACAGGAGGCGCATGCTAGAACTATTGGACATATTTTTAGTGGTAGGGGAAACCGGAGTACCCGGAGGAAACCTACGCAGACACGGGGAGAACATGCAAACTCCACTCAGAAAGGCCCTGGTCCGACCGGGATTCGAACCCAGGACCTTCTTGCTGAGTGGCGAGGCCACCGTGCCGCCTGTCGTCCCTGCCAGTCTATGAAACGGTTTCATTACATGGACTTTTGGCAAGATAAGAACTGTTCTACGTCCCACAGTGCGGACACTACAGATCAGTAGCTGTGAATGCTTCTTAATGATTTACAGAACCTGCCATAACATCAAAAAGTGGCCTTAGGGGTTATTTCCCATCACTATCAGACACAGTTAACTCAAGCACTCACATAATGCATTAACACAGATAATATCGTAGTCCTCACCTGTTTGTGTTCCTGCTCAGACTCCAGCACCGCTCATCCAGGCCACAGGGGGTCGTGCCCAGTCCCAGTGCGGGGGAGAAGCTACTGCAGCCCGGGCACTAGAGCCAGGAGCTCCGCGGCATGCATCCCACAGAGCCCACAGAGCCCACAGAGCCCTCAGAGCCCTCAGAGCCCACAGAGCCCACAGAGCCCACAGAGCCCACAGAGCCCTCAGAGCCCACAGAGCCCACAGAGCCCACAGAGCCCACAGAGCCCTCAGAGCCCACAGAGCCCTCAGAGCCCACAGAGCCCTCAGAGCCCACAGAGCCCACAGAGCCCTCAGAGCCCACAGAGCCCACAGAGCCCACAGAGCCCACAGAGCCCTCAGAGCCCACAGAGCCCACAGAGCCCACAGAGCCCACAGAGCCCTCAGACTCTCTCCATAAGCGCAGATGAAGCCTGGCCTTAGCACTGACCACTCACATCAGCCCTGTGTTTGTAGCAGCAGCTGTCTCTCCACTCCGCACACAGCCCACGATAATTCACTTTAAATTATAATATAAATATAATAATAGCTAGCTTCGTCCGTGGAGAGGCTCGCCGCAGCCCTGACACGGATTCCCGAGTTCAATGCTTCACTGTTATGAGTAGAATCTGGGAGGAAATGCACGTGAGCTGAGTTAGCTTCGATGCTAACCAGCTGTGGTGTTTTCACTGACCCAGATACGGCTGCAGTGACCTACATATGTGCAAAAACAGCGCAAAAGGCCGCAGTCCGTGTTAGTTTAGCCCCACACCGGTGCATAAGCCGCAGGGCAGCTGTGACTCTGTGTGGCACGCGTCAGAACGGTGTAATATCAGCATAGATCCTTCTTTAACGGACTGCTTCTGAGCGGATTAGCCTGTTAGCTTCTGTTAGCTTCTGTTAGCTTCTGTTAGCTTCTGTTAGCTCCTGTTAGCTTCTGTTAGCTCCTGTTAGCTTCACTCGGTTTCTTCTCGTTTCCCGTTAAAATGACCCCTAATCCCGGAGTTTTCCGCTTGCTTCTCCGCGGTCCCGGTTCGGTCGGTCCCCCAGCCGCCTCCCGGTGCTGGATGCCTGTGCGGTCCGGCTATGAGAGGCTTTTCCTGGGCCGCTTTCTGGCAGAGGGACCCGGGGTTAGCGGAGCGGTGGGGGAGGGTTAACGGCAGTAAACAATGATGCGTCCGGAACATACGTGTGTCAGACTGCACAACGAACACCTACCAATATTATTTAAATTTACGTGTTTAAATTTAGTGACAAGCAACAAAACAAGTTTTTCTTTCAGACTACCTCAATAACTTCTTACCCACCTGTCACTGTATAACGTGTTCGTTGTACAGGCTGACAGACGCACATTTTGAACATGTAAAAATAAATTTAATAGGAATAGTCCATTGTCATTAAAATGTGTTTAATGTGTGGTTCTCCGCTTTCTAAATTTTTCCCCTGGGGGTTTGTTGCCGATGTTGGAAGGTCTAATGCAGGGGTCTCCAACCTGTGGCTCAGGAGCTACCAGTAGCTCCCCAAAGGATATAGAATTGAATGACCTTGAATTTTGAGTCATTGCATATCTATTGTAAGTATAAATTGTTAGTTTTATAGAATATTTTACATGCGTTTTCCATCTTTTGTTGTTACATAGATTTTTATCACGACTGCAAAACGGATTTCGAGATTCAAGATTCAGGAGTTGCTCTCTGGCTTTTGTATTGTATAAAAGTAGCTCTCCGATTGCAAAAGGTTGGAGTCACATGGTCTAATAACAGCAATGGTCATCCACATTTATTAACATTTCTGGACAGTGATCGTCTTTATTTGTGTGTCGTATTTTGTAATGTCTAAGCACTTTGTGACAGTCCAGTCTGTTTTTAAAATGTGCTATATAAATAAACTAGACCTTGACCTCTGCTCCCTGTGAACCAATGGCTCCTATAAGTTTAGTATTATTGCATTTCTGTGTCCGGGACGTTTGATTCTCTGATCTGTTGTTGGGGAATTAACATGTTTGTAACGTCCTCCAAGACGACCCCTGCTGTGATTTAGGGCGACGCACAAATGATACACACTTTCCATTTTTATAATTCAGGTTTGATACTTTGTCCACCACTCAGGAACATTGTCATGTGATATTACTAGTAATAGATTATTACTATTCTCGTTCCCAGTGTCTTTGAGCGCCGTGCTAAACCAATGCTTTATTATTATAATTTATTTGATGTATTCTTTAAGTTCACATTTGTTTTCTCACAGTTGAGATAAAAACAGCTGAAACAGCAGTATATTAAACACCACAGGGTTTTGGACTAAAAAACATCCGAGTGATTCATGTTTCAAACTGTAGTATTGTTACTGAGTTACTGCACTTCCCCGCTCTGCTCCTTGTATCATACTCATGATGATAATAATGTGTTTTATAAAGCTCTTTTAGGACACTCAAAAACACACGTCATTACTCATTCATTCCATACACAATGGTGATAAACTACTACCATAGCCACAGCTGCCCTGGGGCACACTATCAGGAGCAAAGCTCAACCCCTCCTCCCACCACCACCTTTCAAACACACATCAGACTTGTTCTAATGTCAACAGTTTGGTTCTCTACCAGTGTCTCTATCCCATAGACTGTAAATAATAACAGACGTAGTCAGGTCTATCTCCGCTGTTCTAACTAATGGGCCAAAAATTGGGCTTTCATGAAGTGATTCAAAATGGCCGCGGGGGCTGGAAAATGTGAAAAAACACATCTGTGCATGCGTCAGCTGCACGAGCTCCATTCATTTAAACGAGAGACTTCTAAAGTCCACAGCGACTAAACTAGACTGGTCCAGAACACTCAGCATTGACACACATGTGGAACGGAGCTTTGGGCCAAGAGACACTTTTGGACCATCCTGTAAAGACGTTTTCCAGAGGTCTGCTAATGCTATATGTTAGCATTGGCTAATTCTTATTCCACTTTTGAGCCGGGACCCGCCCCCACTCCTCTAGCCCCGTCTCTAGCCCCGTCTCTAGCCCCGTCTCTAGCCCCGTCTCTAGCCCCGTCTCTAGCCTCGTCTCTAGCCCCGTCTCTAGCCCCGTCTCTAGCCCCGTCTCTAGCCCTGTCTCTAGCCCTGTCTCTAGCCCCGTCTCTAGCCCCGTCTCTAGCCCCGTCTCTAGCCCCGTCTCTAGGAAACACTGGGGCAGTACACAGACCAGAGTTTGTAGTTTAATACAGTCATATCGTGTGTGGACACATCTGCACAGACAGAAGTCACCAAAGAAGAACACATGAAGAATACAAATCAGACCAAAGTCAGATGCACATTCAGAGGAGATGAGAAGCAGCTCAGAAGGACAGGGCCTCCACAAGAGTCTGAGGCTCTGAGGAGCCCAAGAGGAGCTATTTAAAAAGACAAAAGAATAGTATAAACAGGAGGTGTGCGTGGAGCCGCCTGCACGTATGTACAACAGTCTGTAGAGTTCTGAAGAGATGAGAGCAAATCTGTGGAGACAGAGAGGAGCAGGTCAGACCTCTGCTGTAAACAGAAGGACAATGCTGAAGCCCAACAGGGAAGTGCTCATAGTGAAGTTTGGCTCCTCTTTCTGGCTACAAAGTAAACTCCTTCAGTTCAGTAACAGTTTGTTACACTCATCATTTTGGGATTGGATATGATCTTTGTGTTTGTAAATCCAGAAATGAGCCATATATGGATAGACCAATCAGATTCATTCGCAGGAGAAACTCTGTCGTTAGCGTGCGCCTCACCTGTTAGCTGTTAGCCGTGGCGATGGGCGAGCAGTCTGTGACCAGCAGCTCCACTGCAGTGGCGTTGATGGTGGACTCTCCCACGGTGATGGCCTGGATCTCCACGCCCTCCTCCTCGTTAGCCCCGCCCCCCTGAGCCTCGGCGTGCGTGCCCATGTGACCCTGAAGCTGCGTCGCCGTCTTGCACTGGACGCCACAGAGCTGACACAGCAGCACGCCGCCTGGCCCCGTCCCCCGGGCCCCCCCACTCTCCCGCCACTCCTGACCATGGTGCTTCTGAGCATGGACGCGCAGGTATGTGAGCGTGGTGAAGCCTGGAGGAGAGAGGAGGAACATGAGGAGAGAGAGGAGGAACATGAGGAGAGAGAGGAGGAACATGAGGAGGAGGAGGAGAGAGGAAGAACATGAGGAGGAGGAGGAGGAGAGAGGAAGAACATGAGGAGAGAGAGGAGGAACATGAGAAGGAGGAGGCGAGAGGAGGAGGAGGGACATGAGGAGAGAGAGGAGGAGGGACATGAGGAGAGAGGAGGGACATGAGTAGGAGGAGGAGAGAGGAGGAGAGAGAAGGAGAGAGGGACATGAGGAGAGGAGGAGGAACATGGGGAGGAGAGGAGAGGAGGAACATGAGGAGGAGAGAGGAGGGACATGAGGAGGACGAGGCGAGAGGAGAGAGGGACATGAGGAGAGGAGGAGGAACATGAGGAGGAGAGAGGAGGGACATGAGGAGGAGAGACAGGAGGAACATGAGGAGAGAGAGGAGGAGGGGGAGGGGAGAGAGGAGAAGGAACATGAGGAGGAGAGAGGAGGAACATGAGAGAGAGGAGAGAGGAGGGACATGAGGAGGAGAGAGGAGAGGAGGAACATGAAGAGAGAGAGGAGAGAGGAGGGACATGAGGAGGAGGAGAGAGGAGGAACATGAAGAGAGAGAGGAGAGAGCAGGGACATGAGGAGGAGAGAGGAGAGAGGAGGGACATGAGGAGGAGGAGAGAGGAGGAACATGAAGAGAGAGAGGAGAGAGGAGGAACATAAGGAGAAAGAGGAGGAGAGAGGAGGGACATGAGGAGGGGAGAGAGGCAGAACATGAGAAGAGAGAGGAGGAACATGAGAAGGAGCGAGAGGAGGAACAGTAGGAGGAGAAGAGAGGAGGAACAGTAGGAGGAGAGAGGAGATAGAGGAGGAACAGGAGAGAAGAGACATGAGGAGAGAGTGGAGGAGCATGAGGAGGAGAGAGTGGATAGGTATGAGGAGCAGGTGCTGAGCATGGACACGCAGATACAGAGGAAGAGAAGGAGGAGGAGGAGGTGCACTCACTGCGGTTGCACAGGTGGCAGGAGTGGTGCTGTGATTGGTTGTGGACTCTCATGTGATCTGTGATGTAAGCGGCCGACAGCAGCTTCCCACAGACGTGACACGGAACCTTCTCCTCGTGACGGATCAGATGAGCGCGCAGGCGATCACGAGTGGCAAAGGCCGAGGAGCAGGTCTGTGGGGAGGCACAAGAGGAGCAGTGAGGAGCAGGTCTGTGGGGAGGCACAAGAGGAGCAGTGAGGAGCAGGTCTGTGGGGAGGAGCAGTGAGGAGCAGGTCTGTGGAGAGGAGCAGTGAGGAGCAGGTCTGTGGGGAGGCACAAGAGGAGCAGTGAGGAGCAGGTCTGTGGGGAGGCACAAGAGGAGCAGGTCTGTGGGGAGGCACAAGAGGAGCAGTGAGGAGCAGGTCTGTGGAGAGGCACAAGAGGAGCAGTGAGGAGCAGGTCTGTGGGGAGGCACGAGAGGAGCAGTGAGGAGCAGGTCTGTAGAGAGGAGCAGTGAGGAGCAGGTCTGTAGAGAGGAGCAGTGAGGAGCAGGTCTGTGGAGAGGCACAAGAGGAGCAGTGAGGAGCAGGTCTGTGGGGAGGAGCAGTGAGGAGCAGGTCTGTGGGGAGGCACAAGAGGAGGAGTGAGGAGCAGGTCTGTGGGGAGGCACAAAAGGAGCAGTGAGGAGCAGGTCTGTGGGGAGGCACAAGAGGAGCAGTGAGGAGCAGGTCTGTGGGGAGGCACAAAAGGAGCAGTGAGGAGCAGGTCTGTGGGGAGGAGCAGTGAGGAGCAGGTCTGTGGGGAGGAGCAGTGAGGAGCAGGTCTGTGGAGAGGAGCAGTGAGGAGCAGGTCTGTGGAGAGGCACAAGAGGAGCAGTGAGGAGCAGGTCTGTGGAGAGGCACAAGAGGAGCAGTGAGGAGCAGGTCTGTGGGGAGGCACAAGAGGAGCAGTGAGGAGCAGGTCTGTGGGGAGGCACAAGAGGAGCAGTGAGGAGCAGGTCTGTGGGGAGGCACAAGAGGAGCAGTGAGGAGCAGGTCTGTGGGGAGGCACAAGAGGAGCAGTGAGGAGCAGGTCTGTGGAGAGGAGCAGTGAGGAGCAGGTCTGTAGAGAGGAGCAGTGAGGAGCAGGTCTGTAGAGAGGAGCAGTGAGGAGCAGGTCTGTGGAGAGGAGCAGTGAGGAGCAGGTCTGTGGGGAGGCACAAGAGGAGGAGTGAGGAGCAGGTCTGTGGGGAGGCACAAAAGGAGCAGTGAGGAGCAGGTCTGTGGGGAGGCACAAGAGGAGCAGTGAGGAGCAGGTCTGTGGGGAGGCACAAAAGGAGCAGTGAGGAGCAGGTCTGTGGGGAGGCACAAGAGGAGCAGTGAGGAGCAGGTCTGTGGGGAGGCACAAGAGGAGCAGTGAGGAGCAGGTCTGTGGGGAGGAGCAGTGAGGAGCAGGTCTGTGGAGAGGAGCAGTGAGGAGCAGGTCTGTGGGGAGGCACAAGAGGAGCAGTGAGGAGCAGGTCTGTGGAGAGGCACAAGAGGAGCAGTGAGGAGCAGGTCTGTGGAGAGGAGCAGTGAGGAGCAGGTCTGTGGAGAGGAGCAGTGAGGAGCAGGTCTGTAGGGAGGCACAAGAGGAGCAGTGAGGAGCAGGTCTGTGGGGGGAGGAGCAGTGAGGAGCAGGTCTGTGGGGAGGCACAAAAGGAGCAGTGAGGAGCAGGTCTGTGGGGAGGCACAAGAGGAGCAGTGAGGAGCAGGTCTGTGGGGAGGCACAAGAGGAGCAGTGAGGAGCAGGTCTGTGGGGAGGAGCAGTGAGGAGCAGTGAGGAGCAGGTCTGTGGGGAGGCACAAAAGGAGCAGTGAGGAGCAGGTCTGTGGGGAGGCACAAGAGGAGCAGGTCTGTAGGGAGGAGCAGTGAGGAGCAGGTCTGTAGAGAGGAGCAGTGAGGAGCAGGTCTGTGGAGAGGAGCAGTGAGGAGCAGGTCTGTGGAGAGGAGCAGTGAGGAGCAGGTCTGTGGAGAGGAGCAGTGAGGAGCAGGTCTGTGGAGAGGAGCAGTGAGGAGCAGGTCTGTGGAGAGGAGCAGTGAGGAGCAGGTCTGTGGAGAGGAGCAGTGAGGAGCAGGTCTGTGGAGAGGAGCAGTGAGGAGCAGGTCTGTGGGAAGGAGCAGTGAGGAGCAGGTCTGGAGAGGAGCAGTGAGGAGCAGGTCTGTAGAGAGGAGCAGTGAGGAGCAGGTCTGTGGAGAGGAGCAGTGAGGAGCAGGTCTGTAGAGAGGAGCAGTGAGGAGCAGGTCTGTGGAGAGGAGCAGTGAGGAGCAGTGAGGAGCAGGTCTGTGGAGAGGAGCAGTGAGGAGCAGGTCTGTAGAGAGGAGCAGTGAGGAGCAGGTCTGTAGAGAAGAGCAGTGAGGAGCAGGTCTGTAGAGAAGAGCAGTGAGGAGCAGGTCTGTGGGGAGGCACAAGAGGAGCAGTGAGGAGCAGGTCTGTGGAGAGGAGCAGTGAGGAGCAGGTCTGTGGGGAGGCACAAGAGGAGCAGTGAGGAGCAGGTCTGTGGGGAGGCACAAGAGGAGCAGTGAGGGGCAGGTCTGTGGGGAGGCACAAGAGGAGCAGTGAGGAGCAGGTCTGTGGAGAGGCACAAGAGGAGCAGTGAGGAGCAGGTCTGTGGAGAGGCACAAGAGGAGCAGTGAGGAGCAGGTCTGTGGGGAGGCACAAGAGGAGCAGTGAGGAGCAGGTCTGTGGAGAGGCACAAGAGGAGCAGGTCTTTTGGTCTTTTAGCCTCAGTGCACCGGTGTCAGATTTGGGGGTGGCAGCATCGTGCTGTGGAGCTGCTTTTCTTTCGCAGGGACAGGGAAGCCTAAACACAGAGCTCCAATGTACTGGTCTAAACATATACATGTGTGAGAGCTGTCCGAGTCCAGACCTGAAGCTGTTCTGTAAAGAGGAATGGGCAAAACCTTTTGTAGAATCAGACCCAAAAGACAAATGGGGAGCGTAAAACCCTGGGGTAGCTCTACAGGAGGTCAACTCTACAGGAGGTCAACTCTAGAGGAGGAGGTCAGCTCTAGAGGAGGAGGTCAGCTCTACAGGAGGAGGTCAGCTCTACAGGAGGTCTTCTCTACAGGAGGAGGTCAGCTCTAGAGGAGGAGGTCAGCTCTACAGGAGGAGGTCAGCTCTACAGGAGGAGGTCAACTCTACAGGAGGTCAACTCTACAGGAGGTCAGCTCTAAAGGAGGTCAGCTCTACAGGAGGAGGTCAACTCTACAGGAGGAGGTCAACTCTACAGGAGGTCAGCTCTACAGGAGGAGGTCAACTCTACAGGAGGAGGTCAGCTCTACAGGAGGAGGTCAGCTCTACAGGAGGTCAGCTCTACAGGAGGAGGTCAGCTCTAGAGGAGGTCAGCTCTAGAGGAGGTCAGCTCTACAGGAGGAGGTCAGCTCTAGAGGAGGTAAGCTCTACAGGAGGAGGTCAGCTCTACAGGAGGACGTCAGCTCTACAGGAGGAGGTCAGCTCTACAGGAGGTCAGCTCTACAGGAGGAAGTCAGCTCTACAGGAGGAAGTCAGCTCTACAGGAGGAAGTCAGCTCTACAGGAGGAAGTCAGCTCTACAGGAGGAAGTCAGCTCTACAGGAGGAAGTCAGCTCTACAGGAGGAGGTCAGCTCTACAGGAGGAGGTCAGCTCTACAGGAGGTCAGCTCTACAGGAGGAGGAGCTTACGGTGCACTTGAAGGGCCTCTCAGTGGAGTGCACTTGTCTCACGTGGCTGTTCAGATGGTCCGGTCTGAAACACACAATACACACTTTAGACAAGACACACACAGTTTAGACAGGACACCCACACACACACACACACACACACACACACTAGAGAGGAGACACACGTTACCGGGAGAAGGCCTTGGCGCAGTGCGGACAGACGTAGGGCTTCTCCACGCCGCCCTGGTGCGAGCGGACGTGGTAGCTCATGCGGTCCTTGCGTTTGAAGCGCTGCTGACACACGGGGCAGGAGTACGGCTTCTCGTCGGAGTGGGACAGGCGGTGGCGGTTCAGGTGGTACACGTCCCGGAAGGCCTTACCGCACGCCTCGCATGCGTGGTTCTTCCGGATGGGCGTGGCGTTGGGTGGTGGCGCCGGGGCCTGGACAGAGGGCAGAGTCGGGCGTTCATTCCAAACCCGTCCCAAATCAATGACCTTTGACACCACAGAGACGGTTGTAAAAATAATTTATAAACTGAATATTAGCGCCGCGCTCTCGCCTCGCAATGACAGCGACATGGGGCCTTTCTGAGAGTTTGCAGGTTTCCCCCAGGTGCTCCGGTTTCTAGCCTCACTCTCGCCAGACCCTTATAGACCGCTAACACATGGGTCTGGGTTTGCGTCGTAGAAGATACATTTCAGAAGGCGGGGCCTTGTAAAAAAATCCTTGTATGTGATTGGAGTAACCACATGTTCGTTATCTTGAATGACGTCTGCCTTCAACCAATCACATCGAAGCACACGACTCCATGGGTTGCCCAATGCCGGCAAGATTTTCCAGCCCAAAACCCGCGAGAATGCCCAAAAAAATTAAAATAAACACCCAGAATAATGTTTTGGCTAAAAACATTATTGGGCCATCAACTTGGGCTATCATGATTCTGTTTATTGTCTTTTTGTTTATTTATTACCTACAAGTCACTTGGAACAAATGTATGCAGGAAACCTCCCAACCTGGCAACCCCCACAGTGGGGCGGCCAAAGTGCCATTGTGTCCTTAGGCAAGACACTTTGCAATGCGCTCGATCCCAGACCCTTGTGTGTGAAACGCCTCCAGTGGAGCATGGCGGAACTACAAGGGCCCGGCGAGAGTCAGGCTACGGGTTTCCTCTACCACTAAAAACATGTACATGGACTAAGGATAAACTATAGCAAATACAGCGTTAAAGCTAGCTAAAACACCTAGCAGCTAATTATTTACTATTATCATTACTATTGTCAGCTTTTTAGATTGATCCATTTATTTTTTATATTTGCTGCTACTGGACACCTGAATTTCTTCTACAAGGATCAATAAAGTATCTATTTTATTTTGTGTGCTCTTATTACTGTCCTGTCTGTGCGCTGCAACATTGAAATTTCCCCACTGTGGGATGAATAAAGGATCTCTTATAACAATACATGTTTGGTCCCACAAGGCTTTCTACAAGTTCTAACACAGTCTGGTCCAGTATCATCTCACACACAAAGGGTTTTAGATGAATACAAGATGTGTTTTAAAGCTGAGGTACGTAACTTTCAGACCACATTAGAGCTCTAATGAAACCCATGTCTCTAGTTCCTGGCTCTAAAACAGATTTCTTCTATCATTTTCACATCTTTAGATCCGCGTTTTCAGAGAGAAAGGAGAAAAAGAGAGGGCCACGGTCACAGCTCTCAGCCCAAAGAGTCAGGCTGTGACTCTCAGGGTTCTTTCTCAAACAAAAGCGTTCCAAGATGAAGAAACATTCACCTGTTCGACGGCGCCCACCACCACCACCGCGGTCTGGATGTTCTGAGAGGGCGTGGCCATGGAGACAGTCGCCGGGGCGATGGATGCGGTTGCCGGGGCGATGCAGACAGAGATCGTGTCCATGGTGACGCTGACAGTGGGCGTGGCCTACACAGCAAAGAGATAACCGGTTCCATGAGGATTAGAGCTAACACCAACAGGCTCCATGAGGATTAGAGCTAACACCAACAGGTTCCATGAGGATTAGAGCTAACACCAACAGGCTCCATGAAGATTAGAGCTTACACCAACAGGCTCTATGAAGATTAGAGTTTACACCAACAGGCTCTATGAAGATTAGAGCTTACACCAACAGGCTCCATGAGGATTAGAGCTAACACCAACAGGTTCCATGAGGATTAGAGCTAACACCAACAGGCTCCATGAGGATTAGAGCTAACACCAACAGGCTCCATGAGGATTAGAGCTTACACCAACAGGCTCCATGAAGATTAGAGCTTACACCAACAGGCTCTATGAAGATTAGAGCTTACACCAACAGGCTCCATGAGGATTAGAGCTTACACCAACAGGCTCCATGAGGATTAGAGCTTACACCAACAGGCTCTATGAAGATTAGAGCTTACACCAACAGGCTCCATGAAGATTAGAGCTTACACCAACAGGCTCTATGAAGATTAGAGCTTACACCAACAGGCTCCATGAAGATTAGAGCTAACACCAACAGGCTCCATGAGGATAAGAGCTTACACCAACAGGCTCCATGAGGATTAGAGCTTACACCAACAGGCTCCATGAGGATTAGAGCTTACACCAACAGGCTCCATGAGGATTAGAGCTTACACCAACAGGCTCCATGAGGATTAGAGCTTACACCAACAGGCTCCATGAGGATTAGAGCTTACACCAACAGGCTCCATGAGGATTAGAGCTAACACCAACAGGCTCCATGAGGATTAGAGCTTACACCAACAGGCTCCATGAAGATTAGAGCTAACACCAACAGGCTCCATGAGGATAAGAGCTAACACCAACAGGCTCCATGAGGATAAGAGCTTACACCAACAGGCTCCATGAGGATTAGAGCTTACACCAATAGGCTCCATGAGGATAAGAGCTAACACCAACAGGCTCCATGAGGATAAGAGCTTACACCAACAGGCTCCATGAGGATTAGAGCTTACACCAACAGGCTCCATGAGGATAAGAGCTAACACCAACAGGCTCCATGAGGATAAGAGCTTACACCAACAGGCTCCATGAGGATTAGAGCTTACACCAACAGGCTCCATGAGGATAAGAGCTTACACCAACAGGCTCCATGAGGATAAGAGCTAACACCAACAGGCTCCATGAGGATTAGAGCTTACACCAACAGGCTCCATGAAGATTAGAGCTAACACCAACAGGCTCCATGAGGATAAGAGCTAACACCAACAGGCTCCATGAGGATAAGAGCTTACACCAACAGGCTCCATGAGGATTAGAGCTTACACCAACAGGCTCCATGAGGATTAGAGCTCACACCAACAGGCTCCATGAGGATAAAGCTGTGTTCACACCAAAAGCTTCAAAACACTTTTGACGCGTGTTTGACGCTGATTTATTGTTGTAATGTTGGTGCTTGAAGCTCCTGACGCCGGGTGGGAGGAGCTTCTCTGTTGACGGTAGAGTCCAGAGACAATGGAGGATTTCCAGAGAGCAGCCTTTAGTTGTTTTATAAAGCCAAACAACGTCGTCGTATATTCTACCCAGTCTGTGGTGTTCTGGGTTCACCACAGACTTGAGGCTGCAGTGTTTGCGGAGACTCACCGTTTACTTCACCGTTTACTTCACCGTTTACTTCACCACC
Source organism: Knipowitschia caucasica (assembly GCA_964034765.1). NCBI lineage: Eukaryota > Metazoa > Chordata > Actinopteri > Gobiiformes > Gobiidae > Knipowitschia > Knipowitschia caucasica. The sequence continues at coordinate 36,106,832 of OZ035840.1, forward strand.
GGTACTTCCTCATGTCACTCGCTCAGTTTGAGTACCCGCACCCCGGAGCTCGCCCGCCTGGACAACAACTACAGGCACTCGCTCCCACGGAGGAGTCTGCTGTGTCTGAGCCAGACTCAGCGTCAGCTTATTCTTATATTAAATAAATTACTTTTACTTCACAGCATGTGTACAATGATTTTGTTACTTAAGAACGTTACTACTCATACAAATAATATTACTAATAAGAATAATGACAGCAAAGCAGCAGCAGCTACATGACTTCTTTCCATGCTGCTCCTCGTCTCCTGATTGGTTGACGCCGGGTGTCAAGCTCGAGAAGCTCAGCTTTTCTCAATTTCAAGTCAAGTTAGCCACAGGATGAGTCATCGACTTAAGTCAGTAAAATGACGTATGCGGCAGCTCAACTCGACAGGAAAGTTTCTGCTATCACACAGCAGCAGTGTGGTTCAGGAGCAGCTGACTGTTGACTTGACTATTCAAACCCACATATAACAACACGGAACCATCAACATCTCGCCTCAAATTGCATCAAAAGTGAAATTTGTGTCTTAATTCGTTCGTATTTTAACTTTTTACACTTCATGTCCGCCATCTTGATTTGCTTCGGCTGCTGTGAAACCAGTGGGGCGGGTCCCAGCTCAAAAGTGGCCAAAATAACGTGCGCTGACATGCTGCAGTACCACCCCGGGCCGATGGGGGTGGACCCAGAAGTAGAATTAGCCAATGCTAACATATAGCATTGGCAGACCTCTCAAAAACGTCTTTACAGGATGGACCAAAAGTTGTCTCTTGGCCCAAAGCTCCGTTCCACGTGTGTGTCAATGCTGAGGGGAGTGTTTTGGACCAGTGTTGCCAACTTAGCGACTTTATCGCTAGATTTAGCGACTTTTCAGACCCTATAGCGACTTTTTTTCAAAAAAGCGACAGATCTAGACAAAGCATTAAAATCATTAAATGTTGTTAATGTTGAAATTATTTTTGTACATTTGTAGTTCTAAACATATTTAGGGTGTTTTTTACTCACTTTTGTCTCTCCCACGACCTTATTCCTCTCTCCTACAGCGTCCGTTACAGTTATTTGCAAATTGACAATTATGCAAATGAGGCAATGACGTCATTTAGCGACTTCTAACGACTTTTGGGACAGCCAATAGCTACTTTCCTTACTGAGGAGTTGGCAACACTGTTCTGGACCAGTCTAGTTTAGTCGCTGTGAATTTTAGAAGTCTCTCGTTCAAATGAATGGAGCTGCGCCGGCTGACGCATGCGCAGATGCGTTTTTTCACAATTTTCTTGTGGGCGGGACCACTCGCGGCCATCTTGGATTGATCCATGAAAGCCCTTTTCATGGCAAACTCCTATGAACGGCGGAGATAGGCGTGACTCTGTCCGTTATTATATACAGTCTATGTGTGAAACGCGCATGCATTACATCATAAACAGCTGAGGGAGCTCATCTCGACGGGTAGACCAACTCCACAGAACACCGGCCCTACTTCTTTTGTTTAATACCAATTCTGTACTGAATAAACAATACATAACACATTCTTACCATTAATGCCGACTAAGATTTTACATTGTCCACCTGTATACAGTCTATGGTTGGTACCTGGTCTGTAGGCAGGCCCTGGATCGTGGGCAGTCCCTGGATGGTGGGCAGGCCCTGGATGGTGGGCAGGCCCTGGATGGTGGGCAGGCCCTGGACGGTGGGCAGGCCCTGGATGGTGGGCAGGCCCTGGATGGTGGGCAGGCCCTGGACGGTGGGCAGGGTGAGCTGCAGCAGGGATAGGGGCACCGGGGTCTTCTTGGCAGCCTCGTCTTTGTCACGTGCGGCGGCCCGGTCCTTCATCCGGACCCCCGTGTGCACGGACTGGTGCCGCCGCAGGTTGTACCCGTTCTTAAACTCCTTGTTGCAGGTGGCACAGATGTGGGCGGGGCGAGCGGGCTTCAGCAGCGGCTTCGCTGCAGAGACCAGACTTTAGTACAATATACACATTTGTAAATACCTCCGAACCAAGTGCAATTATAGATCCATATTTTTATTTTACCATCTTATTATTTTAATATTATTATCTATTATCTTAAATAATAGATACTGCTGGATGTGTGCAATCTGAGTGCTCTTCTTTCCTACTTTTTATTCTGCTGTAATGTGCGCAACGATGACATCGACATTTCATAAAGGATATTATCTTATCTCTTAGGACAGACCCACTCTCAGGACTACAGCAGGACTACAGCAGGACTACAGCAGGACTACAGCAGGACTACAGCAGGACTGAAGAAAGTCTAAAGACAATCTAAAGCAGGTCTCACCGGGCGGAGGCTCCTCGTTCAGGGCGGCTGTGTCCACAGTGGATGGGGGACTGGCCAGCGGCTCCTCTGGACTCTGGGAATCCAGGTCTGGCAGCAGCTCGGACTGAAGAGGGGCATCGTTCTGGGTCTGAGAGGAGGTCTGAGGGAGAGAGGGAGGTGAGACTGGGAGAGCTGAGGACTGAGGAAAGCCAGGACAGGTCACATGTTCAGACTCAGTCTGTTTTATAACCATAAAATATTTACTTTATTGTTTTCAAGTTTTAAAATGATGCATTTATGCTACATCACAAGTATTAGTATTAATACATTATTAGTATTATTTTGAAACATATTTTCTATCAGTTTGTGGCCAACATCAATAGAACTTTAATCCCTAAATATGACGAACATGATCATAAATGTTTTTAATCTTCATAAAAACATCAATACTTTTATAGTGCTTTTCTGGACACACAGACAGTGGTGGTGAAGGACTACTGCAGCCACAGCTGCCCTGACCACTACGGGCCACCACTATGTGCCGTCAGCCCCTGTGACCATCACCATCATTCACACACTCACACTAATGTGGGAGAAGTGTCTTGCCTAAGGACACAACAGCCCCCCCTCTGTGGCACCTGGTGATCCCAGTATTGTGTATTTAGAGCTAATAATAATAATAATAATAATAATAATGCATTGGTTTTATATAGCGCTTTTCTGGACACTCAAAGACACTTCGCATGTCATTATTCTCTCTCTCCAAACACGGTGGTGATAAACTACTGTAGCCACAGCTGCCCTGGGGCACACTGACAGAAGCGAGGCAACCAGTCTGTGCCATCGGCCCCTCCCACCACCACCAACCATTCACACACACACCAGACTCATTCTAGGCAATGGGGGTGAAGTGTCTTGCCTAAGGACACAACGACAGCAGATATCAGTGGGAGTTGATGGTGAAGATCGGGCTCAAACCCACGACCCTCTGGCTTAAAGGCCAACGCTCTACAACTGAGCTACCGTCATCCGATACAGATCTAGATCTTTTTCTTGAATGACCACAAACCAAAGCAAATCAAATCATGATTCTCAGTCCCAGGAGAGCTCCGATCAAAGTACTAAGTTCTGAGGTCTGCCAGGACCTGGCGTTCACCTGCAGGGGGCGCCATAGCACCCAGCATCAACACAAGAGGTTTCCTTTTATGTGTCGCGTTGTAAAGTTTCACTGCTGGACACTAGAACTTCAGTTTCCACTCACCGAGTAAACACTTTGCACTTCAAATCCGGAGTGGGGTCGTTTTTGCGAATTGCTTGGCTGCGACTCTGTGTAAACTGGACCTAAAATCCCCACAAAGCTGTAGTTCCCCGTCAGCTGAGGACGAGCCATTTAAGAGACACTGAGGTTGTGGGGAAAGGATATAGGCTGCAGTACTGCGGGTGGCCTCTAGTCCATGTGTAGACAACGTGACAACGTTAAGCAGCAACACCCTCAACATAATACCACACATGTTAGAAGATATGTACAGTGTTGTGCACAAACTAAACAACACACTGTAAAACAAAATCCTGTTTCAAAATTGTTAATAATTTGGTTTAGCGCCCTCTGAGATCCAGGGGTTTATGTTGTGCTATAGTTTCGGTAAATTCAGATATGAGCCCTACAATGATTGACCAATCACAGGCCTTCCTGAGTGGGGAAATTCCAGCATGCCCTAGCAACCGTCTTAGCAACAAGTTTGCCCCGGTTACAACGTGAAGCTAACGCAGTCAGAACAAATGCTCATTAAGGCTAACATTTTGGTGATTTTCATCTATAGAATGTTCTTGAGGAAACACACTCGTCATTTTCCTGAACTTAAGGATAAAACCGTCTTCCTCAGAGCGAACGCCTTTTATAACGTGTTGCATATCACCAGAATGATTGACAGTTAGGAGGACCAATAGAGATGATCACCCAGAAGAAGAAAATCCTCCCATTTACCGTTAACATAAACTTTTCCAAGTTTTTTTCAGCTGTAAATACCCAACTTTCTTAATATCTTCCATCTTGCCGTATCCCATAGAAACTTTGAAATTTAAATCAAATAATGAGTTGAAAACCAATAGATGATTTCACCAAACGACCAAAGACCATCAGCTCTATGTGAGCCACTATTTGACTCTTTGGGCTGAGAGCTGATTGGCTGAACGAGGGTGGTCCTCTCTGTCTCATGTTTGCATACTTCCTGTATTTTTGCACAACCTGAGTGATATTATCTATGCAAAATGTGACGTAAATTACCCTAAAGTGAGATCAATCCAATTTTATCTCATCTTTTCTGTCTGAAAAGGCTGATCTAAAGATGTGACAGAGGGCACAAGTAAAAGCAACTGTTTTAAATCCAGAGACACATGTTTTATTTAGAGTTCTGTTGTTGTGGTCTGAAAGTTACGTACCCCAGCTTTAAGCGACAAACCCAGGGAGCAGTGTCCAATGTGTGCCCGGGCTGTGACCTCCCCCCTCCCCGGCCCTGAAGCTCCTCTCCCCCCAGCCCCATCCATCCTCACCTGGAAGAGGAAATTACTCCACGACGTGTCCATGGTTCACCCCCCGCCACCAGAGCTCCAGACAGCGGGCTGAGGCAACACCAGTGTCCGGGGAGGAGTGAGGGCAGAGCGGCCACGGGAACTCAAGTCTCCCCGGGGCCAAAAAGCTCCACAAAACAGCCCCAACGCAGAGAAACGAGCAGAAATGGCGGAGGAGAGGGGTGTTTGCCTGTTAATGAGTTTTAATGTGTGATTTATGTTTATCCAAACCGCTGCTTAGAAGATGCTAAAAATGCGCCAAACGTCGGTCGCCATTTTTTCTGCTCGGAATGGTTCATTTTCACACATCTGCTTATGTCTGACTGCATGCAAATTAGTCAAAAACGTCAAATTATGAAGTGAAAAGTCATGGTGTAGAGGCGTGAGCGCGGTGGTGTGGAGGCCTGGCGGGCGCTCCAGAGCCTCGGGTCGTCGTGCTTGCGTTAGCCGGGCTCAGAGCGCTCTTCCGCGGCCTGACTCCGTGACTCCGCCCCGCTGTGCTCCACATGGCGACATCTTGTTTTGGTTTTTTCTGCTCGGTGCCCTCCCCTCCTTCAGCCACGGTTTGGTGTTTGAGCCCCGCGCAGGTTTAAAGAGCCCTCCCCACCCGAAGCTGCTCCTCTCCCCGGATCTCCTCCTACGCAGTGCCCCGGTCCCCGCAGTCCGGTTCGCTGGGTTTGGGTTCCGTGTCTTTCCTGGAGCCTCCTCACGGCCGGTTCTAGGCATGCGGGGGCCCTAAACAAGACCCCCACCCCCCCCACACACACACACACACACACACACACACACATACACATACAAGAAATCAACACACAATAAAAAACACATGTGATTTATAAAACAGCGAAAAACAGAAACATTAAAACTGCAAGCGGCATCGAACGGCTTTTGAACATGGAAAATTGTATGCTTATAATCCCCAATTTACACAAAGCTACGCACATTACAGGAGTTTTCCATTTACACCAGAGGGTCATTCTACGCCTTTTTCCAGTCTTCTCTGCAGTGATAAACATGATGCCATAAAAACCATAGTGTTTTCCTTACCGCAGAAGAGGCCTATCAGAGCCAACTTGAACAGGCTGTTTGTGCTGGAACCTAGAGCCAAATTTATGCAAAGGCCAATTACCGATAGCGGCGCTGCTCAGCCTCCACTCACGATACTGGCTGTTAAAGCTGAATTCTGCAATAGATGGTTCCTGATTGGTCAATTGTTAGGGTTTTCAACAATATCACAATATCAACTTAGGGATCAGAGAGCGCCAAACTACACATTTAGGGCAAAATAATCAGTGTGACACTAATGGTTTCTGAGCTAGGAGTTCGCCATGAGCACTTCTCTTTTGGGCTTCATTAAGCTTGTGGGTTAGCATTGAGCGAGCTGAGGATGTGTTGACAACCGACTACATGAAGTAGAATTTTAGAAATGTGAACTTTTCAATTTGTCTGTTGAATAAAAATGTTCTTTCCCAAAAACAGAAGATCAAATAAGTATAAAAAATAAGACATAACAATTGTCGAAACAACACATTTTATTGTCATTTTACAGTAAAATCAGCAAAAATACAGAATTATATTAAGCTACAAACATAATGTATTTTACATATTGTACATTCATGGCTCCTCAGTCTGACCCCAGTCCAGAGGCTGATCCAGGTGATGTCATCAGGTCTGTGATGTCATCAGGCGTTACTTTCACTTTCACTTTAATGGGGACACCTGAGGACTGACAGACTGTTCTAATAATTCATGTTTTTTAATATAAATTAAGACAGATATATACTTCTTCAAATGGAGATTTTGATTTGACTGCAGCCCTAATGGCTTCTATGCAGTTTATTTAAGTCACGTTTCCACCAGATCGACGCTCCTCTGGCCCTGTTTAACCAGTACCAGGTCCTTCAACTCTACTCTTGGCCCTAGTTCTATCCAGACCAAACTGGTACTAACGTGTTCTAACTGATACAGAGTATAATAGAGTACAGCTGGGGGGGGAAAAAGAGCAAAATAATTTTTGTGTCATTATTTTAGTGCCGTTTTTGGCCGAAACCTCGAAGTTGTTCAAAAGGGACTGAGTAAAACCACTGTAACAACAAAGCACCGACATAGCAGCGTTTTTACATAAGTCGCAACATTTCTCCAGGAGGTCAGTTTAACGGACGTCTTTCATATTTCTTGAACCCGAAAAGTTGGATCGTTGTCCAAACTGGGGTCCGACTGAAGCGTCTCTCACAGGTCCAGAATCAAAATCACAAAAACGATGGAATTTTCAGAATCATAAAAATCACCACGAAACGTAAAAACTCGAATATTCAGCAATAATTAAATAAATACAAGTTCAAAGTGGAACAAATCTAATCGTTTTAAGCCACGAAATGGGAGGATTTCAGCTTCTGAGGGAGGAGCCTGAGGGAGGCCAGGGGGAGGAGCCTGAGGGAGGGGGCGGGGCCTGCTACACAAGCCAATACCAGAACGCAGAGAGAAATACTGACAAATGGATTTTCATGTTGGTGTAAGTTCCAACACAGTACAGTGCGTCGCTGATCCCTACGATCCCACCTCGTGTCTTAAAACGTTTCTAATCAGTGCTTCTTACAATAATATATAATAATAACAATAATAAGGTGATATATATTTGTGTATTTACTCTTCAATATATCTGTATTCACACACTGTAAAACTATGGAGGCTTCAAACTCACCACAGCTCCTGCAAGGGCTGGGGGAGGCGTAGAGTACCTCTCCTTTCTCCCTCACGACCCTCTTCTCTCCCTCAAGGCAGTCTTCTCTCCCTCTCCCCTCCCTCACGGCTCTCTTTTCTCTCCCTCAAGGCCCTCTTCTCTCCCTCAAGGCCCTCTTCTCTCCCTCAAGGCCCTCTTCCTCACGGGTCTTTTCTCTCCCTCTCGACCCTCTCCTCTCCCTCACGGCCCTCTCCCCTCCCTCACGGCTCTCTTTTCTCTCCCTCAAGGCCCTCTTTTCTCTCCCTCAAGGCCCTCTTCCTCACGGGTCTTTTCTCCCCCTCACGGCTCTCTTTTCTCTCCCTCAAGGCCCTCTTTTCTCTCCCTCAAGGCCCTCTTCCTCACGGGTCTTTTCTCTCCCTCTCGACCCTCTCCTCCCCCTCACGGCCCTCTCCTCCCCCTCACGGCCCTCTCCTCCCCCTCACGGCCCTCTCCTCCCCCTCACGGCCCTCTCCCCTCCCTCACTGCCCTCTCCTCCCCCTCACGGCCCTCTCCTCCCCCTCACTGCCCTCTCCTCCCCCTCACGGCCCTCTCCTCTCCCTCACGGCCCTCTCCTCTCCCTCACGGCTCTCTTTTCTCTCCCTCAAGGCCCTCTTTTCTCTCCCTCAAGGCCCTCTTCCTCACGGGTCTTTTCTCTCCCTCTCGACCCTCTCCTCTCCCTCACGGTCCTCTCCTCCCCCTCACGGCCCTCTCCTCCCCCTCACGGCCCTCTCCCCTCCCTCACGGCCCTCTCCTCCCCCTCACGGCCCTCTCCTCCCCCTCACGGCCCTCTCCTCCCCCTCACTGCCCTCTCCTCCCCCTCACGGCCCTCTCCTCTCCCTCACGGCCCTCTCCTCTCCCTCACGGTCCTCTCCTCTCCCTCACGGTCCTCTCCTCCCCCTCACGGCCCTCTCCTCCCCCTCACGGCCCTCTCCTCCCCCTCACGGCCCTCTCCTCCCCCTCACGGCCCTCTCCCCTCCCTCACTGCCCTCTCCTCCCCCTCACGGCCCTCTCCTCCCCCTCACTGCCCTCTCCTCCCCCTCACGGCCCTCTCCTCTCCCTCACGACCCTCTCCTCTCCCTCACGGCTCTCTTTTCTCTCCCTCAAGGCCCTCTTTTCTCTCCCTCAAGGCCCTCTTCCTCACGGGTCTTTTCTCTCCCTCTCGAGCCTCTCCTCTCCCTCACGGTCCTCTCCTCCCCCTCACGGCCCTCTCCTCCCCCTCACGGCCCTCTCCCCTCCCTCACGGCCCTCTCCTCCCCCTCACGGTCCTCTCCTCCCCCTCACGGCCCTCTCCTCCCCCTCACTGCCCTCTCCTCCCCCTCACTGCCCTCTCCTCCCCCTCACGGCCCTCTCCTCTCCCTCACGGCCCTCTCCTCTCCCTCACGGCCCTCTCCTCTCCCTCACGGTCCTCTCCTCCCCCTCACGGCCCTCTCCTCCCCCTCACGGCCCCTCCTCCCCCCCACGGCCCTCTCCTCCCCCTCACGGCCCTCTCCCCCCCCTCACGGCCCTCTCCCCTCCCTCACGGCCCTCTCCTCCCCCTCACGGCCCTCTCCTCCCCCTCACTGCCCTCTCCTCCCCCTCACGGTCCTCTCCTCTCCCTCACGACCCTCTCCTCTCCCTCACGGCCCTCTCCTCTCCCTCACGGCCCTCTCCTCCCCCTCACGGCCCTCTCCTCCCCCTCACGGCCCTCTCCTCCCCCTCACTGTCCTCTCCTCCCCCTCACGATCCTCTCCTCCCCCTCACGGCCCTCTCCTCTCCCTCACGGCCCTCTCCTCTCCCTCACGGCCCTCTCCTCCCCCTCACGGCCCTCTCCTCCCCCTCACGTCCCTCTCCTCCCCCTCACGGCCCTCTCCCCTCCCTCACGACCCTCTCCCCTCCCTCACGGCCCTCTCCTCCCCCTCACGGTCCTCTCCCCTCCCTCACGGCCCTCTCCTCCCCCTCACGGCCCTCTCCCCTCCCTCACGACCCTCTCCCCTCCCTCACGGCCCTCTCCTCCCCCTCACGGCCCTCTCCCCTCCCTCACGACCCTCTCCCCTCCCTCACGGCCCTCTCCTCCCCCTCACGGTCCTCTCCCCTCCCTCACGACCCTCTCCTCCCCCTCACGGCCCTCTCCTCTCCCTCACGGCCCTCTCCTCTCCCTCACGGCCCTCTCCTCCCCCTCACGTCCCTCTCCTCCCCCTCACGGCCCTCACTGCCCTCTCCTCCCCCTCACGGCCCTCTCCTCCCCCTCACGGTCCTCTCCCCTCCCTCACGACCCTCTCCTCCCCCTCACGGCCCTCTCCCCTCCCTCACGACCCTCTCCTCTCCCTCACGGCCCTCTCCTCCCCCTCACTGCCCTCTCCTCCCCCTCACTGCCCTCTCCTCCCCCTCACGGCCCTCTCCTCCCCCTCACGGCCCTCTCCTCTCCCTCACTGCCCTCTCCTCCCCCTCACGGCCCTCTCCCCTCCCTCACGGCCCTCTCCTCCCCCTCACGGCCCTCTCCCCTCCCTCACGGCCCTCTCCTCCCCCTCACGTCCCTCTCCCCTCCCTCACGGCCCTCTCCTCCCCCTCACGGCCCTCTCCTCCCCCTCACTGCCCTCTCCTCCCCCTCACGGCCCTCTCCTCCCCCTCACGGCCCTCTCCCCTCCCTCACGGCCCTCTCCTCCCCCTCACGTCCCTCTCCCCTCCCTCACGGCCCTCTCCTCCCCCTCACGGCCCTCTCCCCTCCCTCACTGCCCTCTCCTCCCCCTCACGGCCCTCTCCTCCCCCTCACGGCCCTCTCCTCCCCCTCACGGCCCTCTCCTCCCCCTCACGTCCCTCTCCCCTCCCTCACGGCCCTCTCCTCCCCCTCACGGCCCTCTCCCCTCCCTCACTGCCCTCTCCTCCCCCTCACGGCCCTCTCCTCCCCCTCACGGCCCTCTCCTCCCCCTCACTGCCCTCTCCTCTCCCTCACTGCCCTCTCCTCCCCCTCACGGCCCTCTCCCCTCCCTCACGGCCCTCTCCTCCCCCTCACGGCCCTCTCCCCTCCCTCACTGCCCTCTCCTCCCCCTCACGGCCCTCTCCCCTCCCTCACTGCCCTCTCCTCCCCCTCACGGCCCTCTCCTCCCCCTCACGGCCCTCTCCTCCCCCTCACGGCCCTCTCCCCTCCCTCACGGCCCTCTCCTCCCCCTCACGTCCCTCTCCCCTCCCTCACGGCCCTCTCCTCCCCCTCACGGCCCTCTCCCCTCCCTCACTGCCCTCTCCCCTCCCTCACGGCCCTCTCCTCCCCCTCACGACCCTCTCCCCTCCCTCACGGCCCTCTCCTCCCCCTCACGGTCCTCTCCCCTCCCTCACGGCCCTCTCCTCCCCCTCACGGTCCTCTCCTCTCCCTCACTGCCCTCTCCTCCCCCTCACTGCCCTCTCCTCCCCCTCACGGCCCTCTCCCCTCCCTCACGGCCCTCTCCTCCCCCTCACGGTCCTCTCCCCTCCCTCACGGCCCTCTCCTCCCCCTCACGGCCCTCTCCTCTCCATCACTGCCCTCTCCTCCCCCTCACTGCCCTCTCCTCCCCCTCACGGCCCTCTCCCCTCCCTCACGGTCCTCTCCTCTCCCTCACTGCCCTCTCCTCCCCCTCACGGCCCTCTCCCCTCCCTCACGGCCCTCTCCTCCCCCTCACGGCCCTCTCCCCTCCCTCACGGCCCTCTCCTCCCCCTCACGTCCCTCTCCCCTCCCTCACGGCCCTCTCCTCCCCCTCACGGCCCTCTCCTCCCCCTCACTGCCCTCTCCTCCCCCTCACGGCCCTCTCCTCCCCCTCACGCCCCTCTCCCCTCCCTCACGGCCCTCTCCTCCCCCTCACGTCCCTCTCCCCTCCCTCACTGCCCTCTCCTCCCCCTCACTGCCCTCTCCTCCCCCTCACTGCCCTCTCCCCTCCCTCACGGCCCTCTCCTCCCCCTCACGGCCCTCTCCCCTCCCTCACGGCCCTCTCCTCTCCCTCACGGCCCTCTCCTCCCCCTCACTGCCCTCTCCTCCCCCTCACGGCCCTCTCCCCTCCCTCACGGCCCTCTCCTCTCCCTCACGGCCCTCTCCTCCCCCTCACTGCCCTCTCCTCCCCCTCACGGCCCTCTCCTCCCCCTCACGGCCCTCTCCTCCCCCTCACTGCCCTCTCCTCCCCCTCACGGCCCTCTCCTCCCCCTCACGGCCCTCTCCTCTCCCTCACGGTCCTCTCCTCCCCCTCACGGCCCTCTCCCCTCCCTCACGATCCTCTCCCCTCCCTCACGGCCCTCTCCTCCCCCTCACTGCCCTCTCCTCCCCCTCACGGCCCTCTCCTCCCCCTCACGGCCCTCTCCTCTCCCTCACGGCCCTCTCCTCCCCCTCACGGCCCTCTCCTCCCCCTCACGGCCCTCTCCTCCCCCTCACGGCCCTCTCCTCCCCCTCACGGCCCTCTCCCCTCCCTCACGGCCCTCTCCTCTCCCTCACGGCCCTCTCCTCTCCCTCACGGCCCTCTCCTCTCCCTCACGGCTCTCTTTTCTCTCCCTCAAGGCCCTCTTTTCTCTCCCTCAAGGCCCTCTTCCTCACGGGTCTTTTCTCTCCCTCTCGACCCTCTCCTCTCCCTCACGGTCCTCTCCTCCCCCTCACGGCCCTCTCCTCCCCCTCACGGCCCTCTCCCCTCCCTCACGGCCCTCTCCTCCCCCTCACGGCCCTCTCCTCTCCCTCACGGCCCTCTCCTCCCCCTCACGGCCCTCTCCTCCCCCTCACTGCCCTCTCCTCCCCCTCACTGCCCTCTCCTCCCCCTCACGGCCCTCTCCTCTCCCTCACGGCCCTCTCCTCTCCCTCACGGCCCTCTCCTCTCCCTCACGGTCCTCTCCTCCCCCTCACGGCCCTCTCCTCCCCCTCACGGCCCTCTCCTCCCCCTCACGGCCCTCTCCTCCCCCTCACGGCCCTCTCCCCTCCCTCACTGCCCTCTCCTCCCCCTCACGGCCCTCTCCTCCCCCTCACTGCCCTCTCCTCCCCCTCACGGCCCTCTCCTCTCCCTCACGACCCTCTCCTCTCCCTCACGGCTCTCTTTTCTCTCCCTCAAGGCCCTCTTTTCTCTCCCTCAAGGCCCTCTTCCTCACGGGTCTTTTCTCTCCCTCTCGACCCTCTCCTCTCCCTCACGGTCCTCTCCTCCCCCTCACGGCCCTCTCCTCCCCCTCACGGCCCTCTCCCCTCCCTCACGGCCCTCTCCTCCCCCTCACGGCCCTCTCCTCTCCCTCACGGCCCTCTCCTCCCCCTCACGGCCCTCTCCTCCCCCTCACGGCCCTCTCCTCCCCCTCTCACTGCCCTCTCCTCCCCCTCACTGCCCTCTCCTCCCCCTCACGGCCCTCTCCTCTCCCTCACGGCCCTCTCCTCTCCCTCACGGCCCTCTCCTCTCCCTCACGGCCCTCTCCCCTCCCTCACGACCCTCTCCCCTCCCTCACGACCCTCTCCCCTCCCTCACGGCCCTCTCCTCCCCCTCACGGCCCTCTCCCCTCCCTCACGTCCCTCTCCCCTCCCTCACGGCCCTCTCCTCCCCCTCACGGCCCTCTCCCCTCCCTCACGACCCTCTCCCCTCCCTCACGACCCTCTCCCCTCCCTCACGGCCCTCTCCTCCCCCTCACGGCCCTCTCCCCTCCCTCACGGCCCTCTCCTCCCCCTCACGGCCCTCTCCCCTCCCTCACGTCCCTCTCCTCCCCCTCACGGCCCTCCCCCTCACGGCCCTCTCCCTCACGTCCCTCTCCTCTCCCTCACGTCCCTCTCCCCTCCCTCACGGCCCTCTCCCTCACGGCCCTCTCCCCTCCCTCACGGCCCTCTCCTCCCCCTCACGGCCCTCTCCTCCCCCTCACGGCCCTCTCCTCCCCCTCACGGCCCTCTCCTCTCCCTCACGGCCCTCTCCCCTCCCTCACGGCCCTCTCCTCCCCCTCACGGCCCTCTCCTCCCCCTCACGGCCCTCTCCTCCCCCTCACGGCCCTCTCCTCTCCCTCACGGCCCTCTCCCCTCCCTCACGGCCCTCTCCTCTCCCTCACGGCCCTCTCCTCCCCCTCACGGCCCTCTCCTCTCCCTCACGGCCCTCTCCTCCCCCTCACGGCCCTCTCCTCCCCCTCCTCCCTCAGCCCCGGTGAGTTTGAAGCCTCTCTCACACACGCTTCTCTCTGAGCTGCTCTGTCAGTCCTGAATGTGCTGAGTTTGGTCATGAAGTCTGCGGCGATGGAAGCGGACGCCTGGAACAGTTCGGCATTTCGTCCTGAGGTCTTTCATTAACACTTTTTTGTCTAAAGAGGCCACAAATACATGCAGTGATGGAAGTGTTTCAGAGCCAGGGTTCAAAGTTACATACCCCAGCTTTAGTTTCTACGCATAATACATATAACTGCATATTCTCTGAGCATAAGCATCAAAGCGTTTGTGAATCTAACTTGTGGACGAAACGCCAGACTGAGGCGTCCGGTGAGGGGCCCGCACTCTCTGTCAGCGGCCTCTGTGTGTCCTCTGGGTTGGTGTGTTGGTAGATTTGCAGTGGTGGAGGAGGTTTATTCCTTTTTGCCCTGGCGCTCCGCTGTGTCCATGGCAGCCATGTTCTGCGAGGCGGTGACCAGATGAACCACGGAGATCGCCGATTTGGCCAAGGACACAAGAGCGCACACGAAGAGCAGCGAGTACAGCCATCCTGAAACACACACACGTTCTAACAAGTCCACACCGAAGAGTCAAACCCAAAGCCAAGTCCGAGTCAAGTCCTTAGAACCTTTTATAAAACAAATGTAAGTCATCTTTATTTGGTTAGCACATCTCACAGACAATGGCCACACAATGTCACTTCAACGATCTATTATTCAATGATAATTATTACATTTCTAAATGTTTTGAAACCGTAGAAAAAAAAAGGACAGTGATGATCCTGCTCCTATGGACCAAAGGCTTCTAGGTGTTTTTGCTTTTCCTGTGTTCAAACTGTTGAGACGACTGCTGTTGTGATTTAGGGCCATGCGCAAATATTTAAAACATCTTTTAAACAAATTCGGAAAAAAACCCAATCACAAATCAACACTATCATTACTCTTTTTAGGTTAATTCATTCTTCTCAGCGAAGTATGAGCCACAGCCCCATCTAGTGGCACAGTGGGAGTGGCAGAAGACAGCTGTGTGTCCAGGGAATTGGAAAGCAGAGTGTTTGCACAGAAGGGGTGGGTGGACAGAAGGGGCGGGGCTTACCTGCCGGCTCCTCGATGTGCTGGATGACGTACAGCAGACAGAAGAAGAGCTCGTTCCCAGCACACATGACGAACAGGACGGGCTGGAAGCAACAAGGAAGCTAGTGACTGGAGTACTGCTGATGCTGCAACTACTGCTGCAACTACTACTGCTGCAACTACTACTGCTGCTGCTGCAACTACTGCTGCTGCAACTACTGCTGCTGCTGCTGCTGCTGCAACTACTACTGCTGCAACTACTGCTGCTGCTGCTGCAACTACTGCTGCTGCTGCAACTACTGCTGCTGCTGCAACTACTGCTGCTGCAACTACTGCTGCTGCAACTACTACTGCTGCTGCTACTGCTGCAACTACTGCTGCTGCTGCTGCAACTACTACTGCTGCAACTACTGCTGCTGCAACTACTGCTGATGCTGCTGCTGCTACTGCTGCAACTACTGCTGATGCTGCTGCTGCTACTGCTGCAACTACTGCTGCTGCTGCTACTGCTGCAACTACTGCTGCTGCTGCTGCTGCAGCAACTACTGCTGCTGCTGCTGCTGCTGCTGCAGCAGCAACTACTGCTACTGCTGCTGCTGCAGCAACTACTGCTGCTGCTGCTGCAACTACTGCTGCTGCTGCTGCTGCTGCACTACTGCTGCTGCTGCTGCTGCTACTGCTGCTGCTGCAACTACTGCTGCTGCTGCTGCTGCTGCAACTACTGCTGCTGCTGCTGCTGCTGCTACTGCTGCTGCTGCTGCTGCTGCAACTACTGCTGCTGCTGCAACTACTGCTGCTGCTGCTGCAACTACTGCTGCAACTACTGCTACTGCTACTGCGGCACTAGTACCTTTAAGGTGTAATAAACCCTGCTGTTACTGCTGCCGTTACTAGTGCTGCCGTTACTAGTGCTGCCGTTACTAGTGCTGCCGTTGTTAGTGCTGCCGTTAGTGCTGCCGTTAGTGCTGCCGTTAGTGCTGCCGTTAGTGCTGCCGTTAGTGCTGCCGTTAGTGCTGCCGTTAGTGCTGCCGTTAGTGCTGCCGTTAGTGCTGCCGTTAGTGCTGCCGTTAGTGCTGCCGTTAGTGCTGCCGTTAGTGCTGCCGTTAGTGCTGCCGTTAGTGCTGCCGTTAGTGCTGCCGTTAGTGCTGCCGTTAGTGCTGCCGTTAGTGCTGCCGTTAGTGTGCTAGTGCTGCGTTAGTGCTGCCGTTAGTGCTGCCGTTAGTGCTGCCGTTAGTGCTGCCGTTAGTGCTGCCGTTAGTGTGCTTAGTGCTGCCGTTAGTGCTGCCGTTAGTGCTGCCGTTAGTGCTGCCGTTAGTGCTGCCGTTAGTGCTGCCGTTAGTGCTGCGTTAGTGCTGCCGTTAGTGCTGCCGTTAGTGCTGCCGTTACTGCTGCCGTTACTGCTGCCGTTACTGCTGCCGTTACTGCTGCCGTTACTGTTACTGCTGCCGTTACTGCTGCCGTTAGTGCTGCCGTTAGTGCTGCCGTTAGTGCTGCCGTTAGTGCTGCCGTTAGTGCTGCCGTTAGTGCTGCCGTTAGTGCTGCCGTTAGTGCTGCCGTTAGTGCTGCCGTTAGTGCTGCCGTTAGTGCTGCCGTTAGTGCTGCCGTTATGCTGCTTGCCGTTACTAGTGCTGCCGTTACTAGTGCTGCCGTTACTAGTGCTGCCGTTACTAGTGCTGCCGTTAGTGCTGCCGTTAGTGCTGCCGTTAGTGCTGCCGTTAGTGCTGCCGTTAGTGCTGCCGTTAGTGCTGCCGTTAGTGCTGCCGTTACTGCTGCCGTTACTGCTGCCGTTACTGCTGCCGTTACTAGTGCTGCCGTTAGTGCTGCCGTTAGTGCTGCCGTTAGTGCTGCCGTTAGTGCTGCCGTTAGTGCTGCCGTTAGTGCTGCCGTTATGCTGCCGTTACTGCTGCCGTTACTGCTGCCGTTACTGCTGCCGTTACTGCTGCCGTTACTGCTGCCGTTACTGCTGCCGTTAGTGCTGCCGTTACTGCTGCCGTTACTGCTGCCGTTACTGATGCCGTTACTGATGCCGTTAGTGCTGCCGTTAGTGCTGCCGTTAGTGCTGCCGTTACTGCTGCTGTTACTGCTGCTGTTACTGCTGCCGTTACTAGTGCTGCCGTTAGTGCTGCCGTTAGTGCTGCCGTTAGTGCTGCCGTTAGTGCTGCCGTTACTGCTGCCGTTACTGCTGCCGTTATTGCTGCCGTTGCTGATGCGGCACTAGTACCTTTGAGGTGTAGTAAACCCGCAGGATGGCGTTTCCCGACAGGTCGATGGTCTTGTGACTCGATGAACCTTTTACTGTGGAGCTGAGGAAACAGGAAGTGATGTCATCATTACAGTTTCTATTGTTCTACAGTTCGTTCTACGTCAGGAAAAAGAGGGAGGAGCCTGTTAAGGTGTGGGCGTGTCCAAACCTGTAAGGGGGCGTGTCTTACCTGTGAAGGTGGAGCCAGTGGCTGCTGATGTCGAGACACATGCTAACCTGCAACAGAGAAGAGCAGAGCTAACACTGAGAAGAACAAAACCTGGAGGACCTGGACTTGAATGACCTGGAGGACCAGAAGGAGATGAGGGAGATGAGGGAGGTGAGTTACCTGGAAGAGGAAGGTGTAGCGTGGGTAGAGCAGGGACAGGTTGACCAGCAGACACATGGTGGCACAGCGGTCCGTCAGCATGTCCATCATCGCTCCAAATTTAGTTGCTAAAAAAACAGATGTCACATTTGAGACCAGAGAGAGACCAGAGAGGGACCAGAGAGAGACCAGAGAGAGACCAGAGAGGGACCAGAGAGTGACCAGAGAGAGACCAGAGAGAGACCAGAGAGGGACCAGAGAGAGACCAGAGAGAGACCAGAGAGAGACCAGAGAGGGACCAGAGAGAGACCAGAGAGAGACCAGAGAGAGAGAGACCAGAGAGAGACCAGAGAGAGACCAGAGAGAGAGACCAGAGAGAGAGACCAGAGAGAGGCCAGAGAGAGACCAGAGAGAGACCAGAGAGAGAGACCAGAGAGAGGCCAGAGAGAGGCCAGAGAGAGAGACCAGAGAGAGGCCAGAAGAGGACCAGAGAGGGACCAGAGAGAGACCAGAGAGAGACCAGAGAGAGACCAGAGAGAGACCAGAGAGAGACCAGAGAGAGACCAGAGAGAGACCAGAGAGAGACCAGAGAGAGACCAGAGAGGACCAGAGAGGGACCAGAGAGAGACCAGAGAGAGACCAGAGAGGGACCAGAGAGAGACCAGAGAGAGACCAGAGAGAGACCAGAGAGAGACCAGAGAGAGACCAGAGAGAGACCAGAGAGGGACCAGAGAGAGACCAGAGAGAGACCAGAGAGGGACCAGAGAGAGACCAGAGAGAGACCAGAGAGGGACCAGAGAGAGACCAGAGAGAGACCAGAGAGGGACCAGAGAGAGACCAGAGAGGGACCAGAGAGAGACCAGAGAGAGAGGACCAGAGAGAGACCAGAGAGAGACCAGAGAGAGACCAGAGAGAGAGGACCAGAGAGAGACCAGAGACCAGAGAGAGAGGACCAGAGAGAGACCAGAGAGAGACCAGAGAGAGACCAGAGAGAGAGGACCAGAGAGAGAGGACCAGAGAGAGACCAGAGAGGGACCAGAGGGGGACCAGAGAGGGACCAGAGAGAGACCAGAGAGGGACCAGAGAGAGACCAGAGAGAGAGGACCAGAGAGGGACCAGAGAGAGACCAGAGAGGGACCAGAGGGAGGCCATAAAGAGACCAGAGGGAGGCCATAAAGAGACCAGAGAGGGACCAGAGAGAGACCAGAGAGAGACCAGAGAGAGACCAGAGAGGGACCAGAGAGGGACCAGAGAGGGACCAGAGAGAGACCAGAGAGGGACCAGAGAGGGACCAGAGAGAGACCAGAAAGAGACCAGAGAGGGACCAGAGAGGGACCAGAAAGAGACCAGAGAGGGACCAGAGAGGGACCAGAGAGGGACCAGAGAGAGACCAGAGAGAGACCAGAGAGAGACCAGAGAAAGACCAGAGGGAGGCCATAAAGAGACCAGAGGGGGACCAGAGAGGGACCAGAGAGAGACCAGAGAGGGACCAGAGAGACCAGAGAGAGACCAGAGAGAGACCAGAGAGGGACCAGAGAGGGACCAGAGAGGGACCAGAGAGGGACCAGAGAGGGACCAGAGAGAGACCAGAGAGAGACCAGAGAGAGACCAGAGAGAGACCAGAGAGAGACCAGAGAGAGACCAGAGAGAGACCAGAGAGAGACCAGAGAGAGACCAGAGACCAGAGAGAGACCAGAGACCAGAGACCAGAGAGAGACCAGAGAGAGGACCAGAGAGAGACCAGAGAGAGACCAGAGAGAGACCAGAGAGAGACCAGAGAGAGACCAGAGAGAGACCAGAGACCAGAGAGAGACCAGAGAGAGAGGACCAGAGTCCCACAGACTCACATTGGTTCAGGGCTCGGGCTGCGTGTCCATCGAAGGCGTCCAGCAGAGCGCTCAGCAGGTAGCAGAAGACAGCGGGCCATGGGCAGCAGGGCATCAGCAGGAAGGAGAGGAAGGCCAGGGCAATCCGGGCGTAACCTGGGAGACCAGAGACAGTTAGAGCAGCAAGCGGCTTTGAAGGCCCTGGGGAAAGAGGAGAGAAAGGCCAGGGCAAAATGGGCTGTACCGATGAGTTTTTTATTCATAAATTGAAAGTAAAAAATCTTTTGCTAATTTTAATAAATAATTGCAGTATAACCAGCACAAAATCCGGTTAGAATTCACAGTATCAGCCTTTGATCTTTTGTTTTTAAATCCCCCTCATTATCTGGTGTTGTTGTGTCGAAAATCAGGACAGACTGAGTCGGGTTCAGAAGCACACGTAGTTACAGGTTAAAGGCAGTTTCAGTTTTCACAGAGGTTGTTCAGGTACAGAGTGGTTCCCAAACAGAACAGCTTTTCTCAACAATCACATCACGTCACATCCCAAACCCGAAAGATGATATTATAGTCACAACAACAGGTGCAAAACTGAAGTCGGTATCCCGGAACTAGATGTTATGTCTGCGTTTGTCCCCTGGGTGAAGACACCGACACAGTCTGAGAGACACCGACACAGTCTGAGAGACACCGACACAGTCTGAGAGACACCGACACAGTCTGAGAGACACCGACACAGTCAGTCTGAGAGACACCGACACAGTCTGAGAGACACCGACACAGTCTGAGAGACACCGACACAGTCTGAGAGACACCGACACAGTCAGAGAGACACCGACACAGTCTGAGAGACACGACACAGTCAGTCTGAGAGACACCGACAGTCTGAGAGACACCGACAGTCTGAGAGACACCGACACAGTCTGAGAGACACCGACACAGTCTGAGAGACACCGACACAGTCTGAGAGACACGACACAGTCAGTCTGAGAGACACCGACACAGTCAGCCTGAGAGACACCGACACAGTCAGTCTGAGAGACACCGACACAGTCTGAGAGACACGACACAGTCTGAGAGACACCGACACAGTCAGCCTGAGAGACACCGACACAGTCAGTCTGAGAGACACCGACACAGTCTGAGAGACACCGACACAGTCTGAGAGACACCGACACAGTCTGAGAGACACCGACACAGTCTGAGAGACACGACACAGTCTGAGAGACACGACACAGTCTGAGAGACACGACACAGTCTGTCTGAGAGACACCGACACAGTCAGTCTGAGAGACACCGACACAGTCAGTCTGAGAGACACCGACACAGTCTGTCTGAGAGACACCGACACAGTCAGTCTGAGAGACACCGACACAGTCAGTCTGAGAGACCCCGACACAGTCTGAGAGACACCGACACAGTCAGTCTGAGAGACCCCGACACAGTCAGTCTGAGAGACACTGACACAGTCAGTCTGAGAGACACCGACACAGTCTGAGAGACCCCGACACAGTCAGTCTGAGAGACACCGACACAGTCAGTCTGAGAGACACCGACACAGTCTGTCTGAGAGACACCGACACAGTCTGTCTGAGAGACACCGACACAGTCAGTCTGAGAGACACCGACACAGTCTGTCTGAGAGACACCGACACAGTCAGACGCCACATCTTTAGAACCTTTAATCTGTGGGCTAACCACTTCTCACCTGTATTGTGATTACAACAGAACAACCCAGTGTCCATATTCTTTAGACCTGGGACAGGACCAGGGACAGGACCAGGGACAGGACCTGGGACAGGACCAGGGACAGGACCTGGGACAGGACCTGGGACAGGACCTGGGACAGGACCTGGGACAGGACCTGGGACAGGACTTGGGACAGGACCTGGGACAGGACCAGGGACAGGACCAGGGACAGGACCAGGACCAGGACCAGGACCAGGGACAGGACCAGGGGCAGGACCAGGACCAGGACGACAGACTCATGTATGTACAGTCAGTCTCAATCACATTTATTTCTGTGTCTTAATCTGATCTGACTCTTGAAGATAATACACTCAATTTTACTGCTTTGTTCTGAACACTGTAATAACAGTACATTTAAATCTAATCTGTGGCCTTAGAAGCAGGGCTAACCACTGCACACCTGTATTTATGAAATTAGAAGCACGGCTAACCACTGCACAACTGTATTTGATCTTAGAAGCAGGGCTAACTACTGCACACCTGTATTTATGACCTTAGAAGCAGGGCTAACCACTGCACACCTGTATGTATGATCTTAGAAGCAGGGCTAACCACTCGACTCCTGTATTCGTGACCTTTCATCAGGAGCAGACGCAAGGGACATATGTACATCCGGGACATTTTGAATTATAATCTGTGACAGAACAGAGTTTTAGAAGCTTTAGAAGAAACGGGCTCAACATGATCCGTCCTCACCGCGGCGGACAGATACACAACAAACAACAACAACAACAATAATAATAATAACAATAGAGATGATGATGATGATGATGATGATGGTGAGAGTGGGACTGACCGATGAGGTTGGGCACGAACAGGAACACGTTCTCCTCGGACATCGTGACGTGAGCGAAGCCGCGTTTTCAGCAAGAGTCGGAGAAACACGAAACAAACGCAGAAAAACACGAGATTTACGGAGATTTCCTCAGAATCTGGGCAAAAAGTGACGGATGTGACACTTCCTGGATACGTCAGTCAATGACGTCACGGAATAACGAGCTTCCGGTCTGGCCCTTCAGAATAAAAGGATGCTCCACACAAGACACTTCAGAGTCAGCGTGAGTTCAGGACTTGATTGTGAAAGCTGTACGTCATCTATAACGTTGGTTGGATCAGAATACATAAAAATACCCATCTTCATATTCAATGTATTTATGTATCAGAGCAGTCGTCTCGGAGGACTGCTGTTAGGTCAGAGAATCAGACAGACTCGGGCTGTAGACCCAGGACTCGGGCTGTAGACCCAGGACTCGGGCTGTAGACCCAGGACTCGGGCTGTAGACCCAGGACTCGGGCTGTAGACCCAGGACTCGGGCTGTAGACCCAGGACTCGGGCTGTAGACCCAGGACTCGGGCTGTAGACCCAGGACTCGGGCTGTAGACCCAGGACTCGGGCTGTAGACCCAGGACTCAGGCTGTAGAACCAGGACTCAGGCTGTAGACCCAGGACTCAAGAGTGATCATCTCACAAACACATCTAAAACCTCTTAAAAAAAATAAAATAAAAAGGTTTAGTGTCCTGGACCAAAGCCAGAATGAGGCTTAGTGTTCACTCATGTTTGTGCTCCTCATTCTGTTCTGACTTGGGAGGCAACACTGACATTTCCCCTCTGAGGGATGAAGCAGGAGATTATTGATTTGAACATAATCTGGAGCCAGTTTCCTTAATATGGGCCTTAAAGTTGGAGTCACTGACATGTGACAGGATGAGATTCTGAATCCATCCCACAGACTGAATACAGACGGACAATGCTAACCCGATAGCTCCACGAAGCCCAGTAGGGAAATGCTCATGGCGAAGTTTGGCTCCCATTGACTTACATGTAAAAGTAAACTAGTTCAGTAACCGTTTGTGTTACAGTCTACATTTTGGGCTTTACACATCTATCAAATTCTACATTTAGAAAGTGAATTCAAGATTTCAAAAAAACCAGAGACGCAGAACCACATTTGGGAATTATTTATTGGACGATATCTGTAACTTTTGAGCCAAAACTGTGAAAAACAAAATATAAACATGAACAAATGGCTTGAGTCCAGGAATGCTCCAAACACTAAAATAAAAAACAGAATAATAATTATTGGCAAAAGTCGTGTGACGACAGAACCGCTGCGTCCACCAGGGGGCGAGGTAGTGCGGCGTGGTTCAACCCAAACTGTGCAAAACAACTTCCAACAGTGTCTCATCCAAAACATATTTACACAAACCAAAATGTGGAAACCAGCGGCAGACACCGTGCCTTTACAAAGCACCAGAAGCCGCAGTTTGGTGCTGATCAAAGCGGTCGGAGAGATCTGGTCTCGGGGTCTCGTCACTAAGAGGCGGTGTGTGAGTAAACTGCTCTCACGCAGACTCTCGGTAAACCTGACACACGTTTACTTTGTTCTCGCTCAGATCCACAGCGTTCATGATTCCAGTCACACATTTGTGATTTAACGTTTCCCTTTGCTCTTAAATGCACCTCTGCCTCCTGTCTCATAGGGATCCAGCCTCACATTCTCACACATTAGACCATACAGAGAGACAGAGACAGAGAGAGAGATCAGATTGAGACAGACGGAGAGACAAAGACCAGAGAGAGACACTGAGACCAGAGAGAAAGACACTGAGAAACCAGAGAGAGAGAGAGAGAGAGACTGAGAAACCAGAGAGAGAGAGAGAGACTGAGAAACCAGAGAGAGAGAGAGACTGAGAAACCAGAGAGAGAGAGAGACTGAGAAACCAGAGAGAGAGAGAGACTGAGACCAGAGAGAGAGAGAGACTGAGAAACCAGAGAGAGAGAGACTGAGACCAGAGAGAGAGAGAGAGACTGAGAAACCAGAGAGAGAGAGAGACTGAGACCAGAGAGAGAGAGAGAGACTGAGAAACCAGAGACAGAGAGACTGAGAAACCAGAGAGAGAGAGAGAGAAACTGAGAAACCAGAGAGAGAGCGAGAGAGACCAGAGAGAGAGAGTGAGAGAGACCAGAGAGAGAGAGTGAGAGAGAGAGACAGACACAATCACTAGTGCTTTGTAAACACACTCTCACTGGCACCGGAAATGAAAACGTTGCCGCGCTAACGAGCGGTTGACGCGGACATGAAAGCGTTGACACGGTAACACTGGCGCGACACGGACACCCCTGAGGCTTCTGGGAAACGTAGTCCACAGTCCTGTAACGGGAAGCCACGCCCCTTTGTCACCGGGAGAAAAACACTGATTATGGTTTTAAGGATTTTGGACCTGAAAGTTTCATGTTTGAGTCTGTGTGGAGCCATTGATCAGACGACCTCCTTTTCTCACTGTTTAACACTTTTCTGGATCAGTAACGTAGGATTCAGCAGCGTCGCACACATATTTTGGCACAAAAGTAAAATAAAAATAATAAAAATACTGCTTTCGTGATCAACTGCTATGTCGGCACTTTGGAGACTCAAATACTTTAGATTCTCTTTTTTCCATGTTCCAACACTCGTCACAGACCTGCAGCTGTGTTTACCTCCATCTACACCAACATCAGGAACGTCCTGCATACACCTCCCCCCACCCCTTCTGTATAAAAGCTCCCTTTTCAAACTCATTTCATTGTGATGAATCAACTCTACACCGCACTGTCAGACATGCCATTATAAAAAGATCAAAAACACTTTTACCACACTCATCAACAGAAGAGGAGGCAAGAGGAGAGAAGGAGAGAGGAGGCAAGAGGAGAGAAGGAGAGAGGAGGCAAGAGGAGAGAAGGAGAGAGGAGGCAAGAGGAGAGAAGGAGAGAGGAGACAAGAAGAGAGAAGGAGAGAGAGGAGGCAAGAGGAGAGAGGAGGCAAGAGGAGAGAAGGAGAGAGGAGGCAAGAGGAGAGAAGGAGAGATAGAGGAGGTAAGAAGAGAGATAGAGGAGGTAAGAAGAGAGGAGAAAGAGCAGATATAGAGACAAGATTTATCGGTTTCTGGATTGTGGGGACAGCAGTGACAATTAATGCACTTTAAGTCAAAAACTGCTTAAAAAAAGTAACATTTGTCTGGTTTTAATCTTGTAAAATGTGAAAATAAAAGTTTCCAATTGGACAAACTAGACAATAGTCCTGTTATTGTAGAGGTTCTCAGTTAAAACGAGGACAGAAACGTGCGTCTCGTAAAACGTAACTCTTATATTTGCAGTGTGTCATTGATTCATTTGAACCGGTTTAGTGTTTTTCTCACAGATCAAAAACTCATTAAAACCATTTGAATATAAAGGGGCGTGGCTTCCGTACGCTCTCCTCACAGTAACATACTCCCCCTAGTGGTCAAATACATCTCTTTAAAAAACTAAAAATCTGAAACAGCTTTTTCTGGAGCAGAGAACGAACGCACTGAAACTTGTTTGGATTCTAAAACAGAGCTGAGGGAGGAGCTGCAGCGGGAGACGTTTAATCCATCCCAACCCACACACTAATCTCACTCCGTCTCATGGTTTATGGTGTTTGGGGGTTACAGCTGGTTTATGGTAATAGTGCTCATGTATTGACCTGTTTTTAAGCAGGAAATCTCCCGCGAGTCCTCGTCCCATAGGGGAGGAAACTATTGCACATTTTTATAGTGGTAAAGGAGGAAATCTATGTGGGCACATAGAGAACATGCAAACGCCTGGACAGGGACTCAAACCCAGGTGCTTCGTGCTGTGACGCAACTGCATCAGATTGTACAATCGCAGGCCTCGAACTTGATTAAGTTCCCCAGGGAACCAACTTGGAACCATAACTTTTTAGGCTTTTCTGTTGAACTAAAGTCTCCATCTGAGGGGACATGAACTTCTCTGGTCTCCACTCACTGGCCGCTCTCTCTCTTACGGGCTTCTCTTTCTCTACTTCTCTCTGGCTGCTCTCTCACTCTCGCTTGCTGGCCTGTTTCTCGCCCTCTCTCTGGTCTCCTCTTGCTGGCTTCTCTCACTGGCCTCTCTCAGGTCTCCTCCTCTCACTGGCCTGTCTCTCAGGTCTCCTCCTCTCACTGGCCTGTCTCTCAGGTCTCCTTCTCTCACTGGCCTCTCTCAGGTCTCCTTCTCTCACTGGCCTGTCTCTCAGATCTCCTCCTCTCACTGGCCTGTCTCTCAGGTCTCCTTCTCTCACTGGCCTGTCTCTCAGGTCTCCTCCTCTCACTGGCCTGTCTCTCAGATCTCCTCCTCTCACTGGCCTCTCTCAGGTCTCCTTCTCTCACTGGCCTGTCTCCAGGTCTCCTTCTCTCACTGGCCTGTCTCTCAGGTCTCCTTCTCTCACTGGCCTGTCTCTCAGGTCTCCTTCTCTCACTGGCCTCTCTCTCAGCCTGTCCTAGTCTCCTTCTCTCACTGGCCTGTCTCTCAGGTCTCCTTCTCTCACTGGCCTGTCTCTCAGGTCGTCTCCTCTCACTGGCCTGTCTCTCAGGTCTCCTCTCACTGGCCTGTCTCTCAGGTCTCCTCTCACTGGCCTGTCTCTCAGGTCTCCTCCTCTCACTGGCCTCTCTCAGGTCTCCTCCTCTCACTGGCCTCTCTCAGGTCTCCTTCTCTCACTGGCCTCTCTCAGGTCTCCTCCTCTCACTGGCCTGTCTCTCAGGTCTCCTCCTCTCACTGGCCTGTCTCTCAGGTCTCCTTCTCTCACTGGCCTGTCTCTCAGGTCTCCCTCTCACTGGCCTGTCTCTCAGGTCTCCTCCTCTCACTGGCCTCTCTCAGGTCTCCTCCTCTCACTGGCCTCTCTCAGGTCTCCTCCTCTCACTGGCCTCTCTCAGGTCTCCTTCTCTCACTGGCCTCTCTCAGGTCTCCTCCTCTCACTGGCCTGTCTCTCAGGTCTCCTTCTCTCACTGGCCTCTCTCAGGTCTCCTTCTCTCACTGGCCTCTCTCTCTGGTCTCTTGCTGGTCTTCCCATAGCCCTCCCCCTCTGTAGATGTATTTTACAGTGTATGCACGGCATTTGACAGCTGCAGCAGCGCTCAGACCTACAACTAAGATATCTGTGCGACTGCACTTCAGCAGTCGTGAGTTCATGTGATTAGAAAAGTATATAAAGTGTGAGGAGTTTTACAGCCTTAAACATACAGCTGCTACTTCAAGGATTTATGTTATTGTGGCTAATTTAACGAACAAATCACCCCTGCCATAAACCAGAACACCGATTCAAAACTAAAAGTAAACTAGTTTCCGGCGCGTTCTCTCTCCGCTCCGCACACATGAACTATTCTGCAGTAGTAGATATACTGTTTCCCTATTGGACGACTATATTCATATCATAATAATGGCGTTTTACAGCTTCTGTAAACCTCCGCAATGGCCTTTTTTTCGTATATTTTTACATAAATATTTGAAGTCTGTACACACTTGCTGCACTCAAAGGAGCGGCTCCAAAACGCACAGAAAAACAAATGAAAAAATACTGTTGTAGTCTTGCGTGCGTCTGGAGCCGCTCGCCACCGGCTCCCCCTTATGGCAGTGTCATGGACCTCGCAGAAACAGAAAGATCTAAGTTATTTATTTAAAATCTTACTTTGAAATGATATTATATACACGTTATTTACACGCTTTGATGGATGTGCAACGACTTCAGAATAAAAACGACCAAAATCTCACGTTTTACAATCTCCCGGAAGTTAAGAAGAATGAGAGAAGTTTACTACTGAAACACGTGGAAGAGACGAGCACTTGTCGTCGGGTCTGGAGCGGATCGTTCTAGAAGCAGAAAATACAGTTCTCTACGGCAAACCAAAAGGATCAAAAGGAAGAATATCAAAGGAAAAGTGTAGATTTTCAGCCAAATGGAAGTGACGCATTCACAGAATCAAAGAGTTGGAGCAAAAGAGATGAACTGCTGTAGATATGTATCTGCCTGACG
This sequence comes from Knipowitschia caucasica, assembly GCA_964034765.1. Classification (NCBI taxonomy): domain Eukaryota; kingdom Metazoa; phylum Chordata; class Actinopteri; order Gobiiformes; family Gobiidae; genus Knipowitschia; species Knipowitschia caucasica. The sequence continues at coordinate 36,134,527 of OZ035840.1, forward strand.
CTAAAATGGAAAACCTCTCGTTTGTCAATACAGAATGTGAAGGTTCAACAAAAATCCATTTAAATGTGAATCAATGTTAAAAAAATGTCGTCCATGGTATGCAATATGTTTCACTGAACTGACGATGGACTAATTCTTAAAAACATAGATTTACGTTGTTTTAAAACTTTTTTGAAAACGCTCACATCATACAACCAAACAAAGAGCGACTTTACACAATCTCATTAAAAAAAAGGCCGTTACGTAGTTTATATCGGTTCTGAATCTTGACAATTTTTAAATATGGGACATTAATATACAACTATACAATAATCTGCTGCAGATATTGGCCATGTCTTGTTCAGTCCATTGGGTTTAGTATCGCTCCATTTGAAAACCACTGGACGATAGTTTAAATGTTGTAAACGTTGGTTTAACCTTATGCCAAACAGAACGGACTAAAAAGTGAATTGTTATTGGGTCGCCTCGCGGATCGGTCACTCCTTAAGGCGGACTCCGGTGCGGAAGACTTAGGGAACAGTTGGTCCGAGCTCAGATTTGTGAATGCACCACTTCTGCACTTGGGCTGAACCTCAGACCTACAGTTTTGACGATTCCCCCCCCCACCCTCGCCTTCACGAGGGCCATGTGACCAGGACAGGCGTATATTTCAGACCGGCCAAAGCCCACCTGCTCCTCAGTCTCTGGTTCTGAAGTTAAGTCCCACTCATTTCCCCAGAGTTTGGAAACATCCACATATTCTCTGTGCGGTCTCCTGTACACAGCACTTTGGTTCAAGCTTCGTGTCATTACTCACAGCTGATTGGAGCTGACTCGATCTGAAGTCGCTTTAACACGTACTGTATATGAGAGTATTTGGGAATCCTCTGGGGAAACTGAACAGGACTTGGGACTCCAGAACCCGGCAGGAGGATAGACCTCTGCAGCCTCAGCTCTCCCTTCATGAGTAGGACAAGTGCGATCCGTTGGACATGTGCGAGGTCACAGAGGTGCTGCGGCTCAAGCCTGGCTCGCCGCTCTGCCCCCCGGAGGCCGTCCTGCGTAATGGTGTGGGGCTGTTCCTCAGTGCGTGCGTGCGACCGTAGCCCCCTCCGTGCTGGGAGACGTGTGGCGTGGCGTGGGCCCAGTCCTGGCTGCGATCGCTGCGGTCGGCGCGCTCCGACTCGTGGAAGAGTTGAGGCGTGCTCTGGTGGTGGCTGTAGTACTGCGGCTGGGAGGAGGAAGAGGAGGAGGAGGAAGAGGAGGCGCGGCTCTTCATCTCCTCGCGTTGGTAGTCCCGGCTGTACTTCAGCTCGTCACGTGTGTACTTGAGCTCTTGCGGCGAGTATCGGTCGCTGTATTCGCTGTTCTGGCGATACTTCTCCAGCTGAGCGTACCTCTGCTCCTGCGTGTACCTCTGCTCTGGAGTTCCCATGTACCTCTGGTCTTGGCTCCCGGTATACCTCTGGTCTGGAGTTCCCATGTACCTCTGGTCTTGGCTCCCAGTATACCGTGACTCTTGAGCTCTAGAATACCTCGGGTCTTCGGCCCCAGGATATCTCTGGTCCGGAGTTCCAGGATACCTCTGGTCTTGGGTTGCAGTATACCTCTGGTCTTGTGTAGACCCAGTGTACCTAGGAAAAAAAACAATATTTAGTAGGAATGTGATAAGATTTACAAGTATTTGGTTTAGAAGTATCTCATGGCCATAAGACCATGACCTGTGGTGCGCCACAGGGGTCGATCCTGGGACCTCGTCTGTTCAGTCTCTACATGGAGCCATTAGGTCAGTTATGTAACGGTCTTACAGGAGGACCTGTGGACTCACTTCTTCATTGCATCCAACAGATAAGCGAGTAGATTATGAACACGACTCCTCTGTCACCTCTAGTCTCCTTCTAATCAAGTCAGAAATCTTGGCGTAATAACAGACTCAGACTACTGTATTTACTGGAGGCACACCGGTGTATAAGCCACGCCACCCTTTTTGTCCACATCTAATATAAGCCGCAGGTTCATGTTGTGATGTAGTATTTTTCTGCTCGAGCCGAGAGGATAAACACTTAAACCAGTGTCTTAACTGGTGACCAGTTAAACCAGACACTGTTTAACTGGTCACAAAATGATTAAATGACGAGGTGTTTTAACAGGGTCGGCACTAGATATACGGAAACGGAAGTAATAATCCTACTTTCAAATTAGTTTTAGACTAAAAAGTCCTTAAGTGGTGACTGGTTAAGTTTAGGGTTAAGGCTGGGTTGGGGTTATTTTATGGGAACCCGGCCGTCCCTCCAAACTTTCATCTCAAACAAGGAGAAGACTGATCAGAGATGCAGCCAAGAGGCCCATGATCACTCTGGATGAACTGCAGATAACTACAGCTGAGGTGGGAGAGTCTGTCCATAGGACAACAATCAGTCGTGCACTGCACAAATCTGGCCTTTATGGAAGAGTGGAAAGAAGAAAGCCATTTCTCAAAGATATCCATAAAAAGTCTCGTTTAAAGTTTGCCACAAGCCACCTGGGAGACACACCAAACATGTGGAAGAAGGTGCTCTGGTCAGATGAAACCAAAATCGAACTTTTTGGCCACAATGCAAAACGATATGTTTGTCGTAAAAGCAACACAGCTCATCACCCTGAACACACCATCCCCACTGTCAAACATGGTGGTGGCAGCATCATGCTTTGGGCCTGCTTTTCTTCAGCAGGGACAGGGAAGATGGCTAAAATTGATGGGAAGATGGATGGAGCCAAATACAGGACTATTCTGGAAGAAAACCTGTTGGAGTCTGCAAAAGACCTGAGACTGGGACGGAGATTTATCTTCCAACAGGACAATGATCCAAAACATAAAGCCAAATCTACAATGGAATGGTTCACAAATAGACGTATCCAGGTGTTAGAATGGCCAAGTCAAAGTCCAGACCTGAATCCAATCGAGAATCTGTGGAAAGAGCTGAAGACTGCTGTTCACAAACGCTCTCCATCCAACCTCACTGAGCTCGAGCTGTTTTGCAAGGAAGAATGGGCAAGAATTCCAGTCTCTCGATGTGCAAAACTGATAGAGACATACCCCAAGCGACTTGCAGCTGTAATTGCAGCAAAAGGTGGCGCTACAAAGTATTAGCGCAAGGGGGCCAAATAATATTGCACGCCCCACTTTTCAGTTTATTTGTTAAAAAAGTTTACATTTTCCAATACATTTTGTTCCACTTCACGATTGTGTCCCACTTGTTGTTGATTCTTGACAATTTTTTTGTTATAGCTTTATGTTTGAAGCCTGAAATGTGGCGAAATGTTGAAAGGTTCAAGGGGGCCGAATACTTTTGCAAGGCACTGTATGTGTGTTATATAGATGTCTGTACGACCTCTCTCTGTATGTGTGTTATATAGATGTCTGTACGACCTCTCTCTGTATGTGTGTTATATAGATGTCTGTACAACCTCTCTCTGTATGTGTGTTATATAGATGTCTGTACGACCTCTCTGTATGTGTGTTATATAGATGTCTGTACGACCTCTCTCTGTGTGTGTTATATAGATGTCTGTACGACCTCTCTCTGTATGTGTGTTATATAGATGTCTGTACGACCTCTCTGTATGTGTGTTATATAGATGTCTGTACGACCTCTCTCTGTATGTGTGTTATATAGATGTCTGTACGACCTCTCTGTATGTGTGTTATATAGATGTCTGTACGACCTCTCTCTGTATGTGTGTTATATAGATGTCTGTACGACCTCTCTCTGTATGTGTGTTATATAGATGTCTGTACGACCTCTCTCTGTATGTGTGTTATATAGATGTCTGTACGACCTCTCTCTGTATGTGTGTTATATAGATGTCTGTACGACCTCTCTCTGTATGTGTGTTATATAGATGTCTGTACGACCTCTCTCTGTATGTGTGTTATATAGATGTCTGTATGACCTCTCTCTGTATGTGTGTTATATAGATGTCTGTACGACCTCTCTCTGTATGTGTGTTATATAGATGTCTGTACGACCTCTCTCTGTATGTGTCTTATATAGATGTCTGTACGACCTCTCTCTGTATGTGTGTTATATAGATGTCTGTACGACCTCTCTCTGTATGTGTGTTATATAGAATGTCTGTACGACCTCTCTCTGTATGTGTGTTATATAGATGTCTGTACGACCTCTCTGTATGTGTGTTATATAGATGTCTGTACGACCTCTCTCTGTATGTGTGTTATATAGATGTCTGTACGACCTCTCTCTGTATGTGTGTTATATAGATGTCTGTACGACCTCTCTCTGTATGTGTGTTATATAGATGTCTGTACGACCTCTCTCTGTATGTGTGTTATATAGCTGTCTGTACGACCTCTCTCTGTATGTGTGTTATATAGATGTCTGTACGACCTCTCTCTGTATGTGTGTTATATAGATGTCTGTACGACCTCGCTGTGTGTGTTATATAGATGTCTGTACGACCTCTCTGTATGTGTGTTATATAGATGTCTGTACGACCTCTCTGTATGTGTGTTATATAGATGTCTGTACGACCTCTCTCTGTATGTGTGTTATATAGATGTCTGTACGACCTCTCTCTGTATGTGTGTTATATAGATGTCTGTACGACCTCTCTCTGTATGTGTGTTATATAGATGTCTGTACGACCTCTCTCTGTATGTGTGTTATATAGATGTCTGTACGACCTCTCTCTGTATGTGTGTTATATAGATGTCTGTACGACCTCTCTCTGTATGTGTGTTATATAGATGTCTGTACGACCTCTCTCTGTATGTGTGTTAAATAGATGTCTGTACGACCTCTCTCTGTATGTGTGTTATATAGATGTCTGTACGACCTCTCCCTGTATGTGTGTTATATAGATGTCTGTACGACCTCTCTCTGTATGTGTGTTATATAGATGTCTGTACGACCTCTCTCTGTATGTGTGTTATATAGATGTCTGTACGACCTCTCTCTGTATGTGTGTTATATAGATGTCTGTACAACCTCTCTCTGTATGTGTGTTATATAGATGTCTGTACAACCTCTCTCTGTATGTGTGTTATATAGATGTCTGTACGACCTCTCTGTATGTGTGTTATATAGATGTCTGTACGACCTCTGTGTGCGTTATATAGATGTCTGTACGACCTCTCTGTATGTGTGTTATATAGATGTCTGTACGACCTCTCTCTGTATGTGTGTTATATCGATGTCTGTACGACCTCTCTCTGTATGTGTGTTATATAGATGTCTGTACGACCTCTCTCTGTATGTGTGTTATATAGATGTCTGTACGACCTCTCTCTGTATGTGTGTTATATAGATGTCTGTACGACCTCTCTCTGTATGTGTGTTATATAGATGTCTGTACGACCTCTCTCTGTATGTGTTATATAGATGTCTGTACGACCTCTCTGTATGTGTGTTATACAGATGTCTGTACGACCTCTCTCTGTATGTGTGTTATATAGATGTCTGTACGACCTCTCTCTGTATGTGTGTTATATAGATGTCTGTACAACCTCTCTCTGTATGTGTGTTATATAGATGTCTGTACGACCTCTCTCTGTATGTGTGTTATATAGATGTCTGTACGACCTCTCTGTATGTGTGTTATATAGATGTCTGTACGACCTCTCTGTATGTGTGTTATATAGATGTCTGTACGACCTCTCTGTATGTGTGTTATATAGATGTCTGTACGACCTCTCTCTGTATGTGTGTTATATAGATGTCTGTACGACCTCTCTCTGTATGTGTGTTATATAGATGTCTGTACGACCTCTCTCTGTATGTGTGTTATATAGATGTCTGTACTACCTCTCTCTGTATGTGTGTTATATAGATGTCTGTACTACCTCTCTCTGTATGTGTGTTATATAGATGTCTGTACGACCTCTCTGTATGTGTGTTATATAGATGTCTGTACGACCTCTGTATGTGTTATATAGATGTCTGTACGACCTCTCTGTATGTGTGTTATATAGATGTCTGTACGACCTCTCTGTATGTGTGTTATATAGATGTCTGTACGACCTCTCTCTGTATGTGTGTTATATAGATGTCTGTACGACCTCTCTCTGTATGTGTGTTATATAGATGTCTGTACGACCTCTCTCTGTATGTGTGTTATATAGATGTCTGTACGACCTCTCTCTGTATGTGTGTTATATAGATGTCTGTACGACCTCTCTCTGTATGTGTGTTATATAGATGTCTGTACGACCTCTCTCTGTATGTGTCTTATATAGATGTCTGTACGACCTCTCTCTGTATGTGTGTTATATAGATGTCTGTACGACCTCTCTCTGTATGTGTGTTATATAGATGTCTGTACGACCTCTCTCTGTATGTGTGTTATATAGATGTCTGTACGACCTCTCTCTCTGTGTGTGTTATATAGATGTCTGTACAACCTCTCTCTGTATGTGTGTTATATAGATGTCTGTACGACCTCTCTCTGTATGTGTGTTATATAGATGTCTGTACGACCTCTCTGTATGTGTGTTATATAGATGTCTGTACGACCTCTCTCTGTATGTGTGTTATATAGATGTCTGTACGACCTCTCTCTGTATGTGTGTTATATAGATGTCTGTACGACCTCTCTCTGTATGTGTGTTATATAGATGTCTGTACGACCTCTCTGTATGTGTGTTATATAGATGTCTGTACGACCTCTCTGTATGTGTTATATAGATGTCTGTACGACCTCTCTGTATGTGTGTTATATAGATGTCTGTACGACCTCTCTCTGTATGTGTGTTATATAGATGTCTGTACGACCTCTCCCTGTATGTGTGTTATATAGATGTCTGTACGACCTCTCTCTGTATGTGTGTTATATAGATGTCTGTACGACCTCTCTCTGTGTGTTATATAGATGTCTGTACAACCTCTCTCTGTATGTGTGTTATATAGATGTCTGTACAACCTCTCTCTGTATGTGTGTTATATAGATGTCTGTACGACCTCTCTCTGTGTGTGTGTTATATAGATGTCTGTACGACCTCTCTCTGTATGTGTGTTATATCGATGTCTGTACGACCTCTCTCTGTATGTGTGTTATATAGATGTCTGTACGACCTCTCTCTGTATGTGTGTTATATAGATGTCTGTACGACCTCTCTCTGTATGTGCGTTATATAGATGTCTGTACGACCTCTCTCTGTATGTGCGTTATATAGATGTCTGTACGACCTCTCTCTGTATGTGTTATATAGATGTCTGTACGACCTCTCTCTGTATGTGTGTTATATAGATGTCTGTACGACCTCTCTCTGTATGTGTGTTATATAGATGTCTGTACGACCTCTCTCTGTATGTGTGTTATATAGATGTCTGTACGACCTCTCTCTGTATGTGTGTTATATAGATGTCTGTACGACCTCTCTCTGTATGTGTGTTATATAGATGTCTGTACGACCTCTCTCTGTATGTGTGTTATATAGATGTCTGTACGACCTCTCTCTGTATGTGTGTTATATAGATGTCTGTACGACCTCTCTCTGTGTGTGTTATATAGATGTCTGTACAACCTCTCTCTGTATGTGTGTTATATAGATGTCTGTACGACCTCTCTCTGTATGTGTTGTGATGGCAAGCGACTAGTATTCATATCTCCCTGCTCCAGGAAGGAGCAACTCTGCCTGGTTCTATTCATATGTCCCTGCTTCAGGAAGGAACCGGGTCCCCCGACACCTACAGACAATGGCGTAAATCACTGTCTCACTCTCGCCCCCCTTTCGCCTCTTGCATATCTATCGGTCTGTATGTGTGCATTTTCTACATCCTGCTTCTCGTCACACCCTTGTGTCTTTCGCGTCTGCATCTGTATGACCTGCATTTTCTACCATTGTCTGTCTGTTCGCACCTACATCCCCAGGCGCCTCCTCACCGGTGGCCCCCCTCCCATTCTGTTGTGGGCGGGACTGTCTTTCGTGTGTGTCTGTATACAGGAAACTCGGAGCTCTGCTTCAGAGCTTCAGCATGGCAATAGCCCAAGAAATGGAGTTCCCTTGTTCATAACAATAGTCTGTAGGAATAACAACTTTCTTACTAATGTATATAAACTGTTTCTGAAGAAGTGTGTGAAAATGGAGGGTGCTGGACTGATAATTCAATTAAATTTATTTTTGTATCGCCCCAAAATCACTAAAGCCAGTAGTATTTTGTTTGATTACCTGATCTTGGTGTTGTTGTGATATTCAACGGTTTTGTTAAAGTCCTCGAGATTACTGCTGTGGGATTGGATTTAGGGCTTTATAAAATATTTATTTATTTTTTTTATTTATTGATTTGAATGGACAGTTGCATTTCACAATGATAAGACCTCTTTAGATAAATGAATGTAAACTTGCCAGATTATAGCAATGGGCTCGATTTCCATCTGTAGTCCCATCCCCCAATTGAATTGAGTTTGTCTATTGTCTAGTACAAGTAGACAAACTCAATATGTTAGGATGTATGGTGTGATTAGGGTAAGAGATTGTGAGGGTGATGGAATGTGAACATGTGAACCTGCAATGTAACCTTACAATAAAATAACTATTCAGATGATCAGTGTACTTTGCATCAGATGGGCTGAAACAAAATGGTACAAGTTAAATTACAAAATTTATACAAAAAAAAGATTGAAAAAAAAATAGGAAAAGAATTAAACAGTTTTGGAACAATTGAGACTTTGTTGGGAGTCCACTGTATTAACCTAAATTACCAGTAATGATAGGTTATTTGGTGTGTAGCTCTAAGGGTGTTGCCATTGGTCAAATTTGCATCTGGTTGTCCCGCACTCACAATGTCATATGTCAGGTTTGTTTGTTTAGCAAATTTAAACACCTGCTCCCCAAAGGGCTCTTCAGTCCCGAAAGATAAACATAAAAGCTTACATCATAAAATCATACAAATAACATGTAAAAAGTATTACTTTTGTTGGGGTTAAAAAGGTGTTAAAAACATTTTTTGATTAGATTTAAAATCCTCAAAACACTAATTCATTTAAGAATAGTGAACTTTATTTGTCCCAAGCTGGGAACATTTCGAAGGATTGTAGATGTTTTTTAGTGGTAGCCCAATGAAACCGCTGTACCTAGGATTGGAACCTTTGCAGTCATGGGGACTCCATGTAAGGGAAGGCATCAAACTGTGGCCTTTCTTTGTTGTGAACACGAGTGATTAACTACTTTGTTTTTTGGGGACCCAATTCGGGTCTGTGAAAGGCGCTATATAAATAAAGATTACTTATGCTATGTAGTGTGTTGATTTGCATTCTTTGTGATTTCCAAGTTGAGACAAGCCAAAATCTTACATTCCGGTTATGCAATTATTCCCATTGAACGTTTTTATTCCAGAACTAGTTGGAAAAGAGTCAAACATTAATCAGAAAGTGTTTTAGCATTCAATTCGTTTCTGGTCATTCTCGTATAGCCCTATATCACAACAGTTGCTTTCTCTGAGGGAGCTTAACAAAACCGTTGAATTTACAAACACTATTCAGAGAAGTTAACGGTTCAAACGCATGAAGCAATGATTAAAAACCATACAGATGAGAGGGAGCAGTGACCAATGTACATAAATGTTGAGTGTCATGGATCATCACTACTTTCCACCGTTCCTGCCTTGTTGAATGAAGTCTTCGTCAAATAAAAAATGGTTTGTAATGTTTTTTCAGGCACTTTTGGGCGCTTATTCCACGGTGTGATGTGGACGAGGAAAGATCCGTCTAAGAGAAGCATGTCTTTGTCAAGACTGTGAAGGGTCAATGTTGTCATCTGTTGTTAATGTTTTTCATTTCTGTGTGGTTTTTAAAAAATAGTGATGAATCGAGTTTATCCAGGCGGTTTCCATGCAAGTTGGTATCTGTTATGGGTTGATTTTATGTTGTTATGCTGATAATGATCCAAATCAAAATCTTTATTAGCTTAATTAACCAAAGTGTATATAGTGATGTTTGGCAGGTGGGATATTGGACAAAGTAAATATGATCTGTTGCGATATATAGGGCCAATTCATATATAGATGGATATACGTGTGCGAGGTATTACGATTCATGTAAATCTTATTTTTCAAAGGAATATTTCAAAAATTGAGGGAAGAATCAAATGTCACATTTATAATGATCTACATCATTAACCTATTTAACACCCACAGTCTCTGTTTTTTTTCCAAGAGTTTTTTCAGCTTGTAAAAGAACATTTATATGGTCTTCAAAATACCCTCAAAGCTATTCTCTATTTTGAAGATTATTTTCTCATCTAAATTATGATCTAGTGCAGACAAACCAGACTGTTAACTTAAAAGATATAATGCATAATAATGAAGCACAAATTAAAAGTGTAAAATGATGCCACAGCGAGTAAGTATTCCATTGCGTGTCATTTCTTCCGTATATGTCACATGGAAATTGCATTATCCCACTTTTGATTCTGAAAACAATTTAAAATAAAAAAAATATAAGCCAGTATGGAGATTTAATCCTTATATTTGCATTAACTAGATGGCTCTTGCTTTTAAAATGTATATTTCTATCAAGCTTGTGAATGTGTATGTGATATTTTTAAATAGGACATAAACATTTGGGTATGACAAACTTTTGTGAACAAGACTGAAGGGGCAAAAATGTAGGAGGAAAGTGCATTAATCCTTTAGATTGAAATTCAGGACACAGGAACTGAGTCACAAAAAGCAGCATAATAGAGTAACCATAATCTTGGCGTAAACCCCAAAAGTGAAACGGATAATTAACTTGAATTAAATATAGCTATATCTTTTTTTCCCTCACCTCTATTCTATGGTTTTGATCCCTCGTAGATAAATGATTGAGCAGTTTCTTTGGGGTTCTCTTGAATATATTCTATTAGGTTAAATGTTGAGAATTGTGTTGGTGTTGCCTTCTTCACAAACCTCTGATTCTTAATCTTTGATGATGGAGGTCGCCCGTGTGCCGGTCTGTTAGGGCTGTGTTTCCTCAGTACTCAATTCCGATCTGGGACCGTGTTAAACTCTTTCCGCCTGTGTGTCCCGTTCGGGAAGGTGTCAACAATGCGTCTCTCCTCGAGTCGCAGGAAGAGCGGTTAGTCACAGTTTGTTTTTTTCCACTTTCAACACTTTACATTTCGGCACAACAGGAAGCAATTAAAAATCGCTGATAAGGTTGAAGTGTGATTCCGGACTGGTCGAATGTATTTGTCTATTAATTATGGTAGTAAAAGAACAAAGGGCGTCAGTGAAGAGGCATGCGCTAGTATTGCAAACATTGCCCTAGCGAAAAGCCTTACTTTCATGAATTAGGTTTTATTTCCCTCATGCGCAGATTGTTAATACAAGGTGAAACTCCGATTTATTTCTATAATTCTACTTAAATTTGTGAAACTAATGTATTATATAGGACAGGTATGATTGATTAGAATTTGTTTATACCACTGTTTGACTGCCATTTGATTACCAGCTTATTTTCTCATCTTCCCCATGGAAACCTTTTGTACCTTGATTATAGATGAATAAGAAATAATTGGAGCAAACTTATCAACTAAAACAACCAAAGACCGACTGCTTATCACCCAATCTGATTGGTTAGAAGTTGATACCAGGTCAGACAAATCTGCATTGTGAAAAAGAAACCAAACTTGGATTTATTGTGTGTGTATAAGGGATTGGTGAGTAAATTCAAAAAATGATGAAAGCTGTTTAGCATGAGGGACATGGGGAAGACAAAAGACGATGTAACTCAGACTTGCAGGCATTTGTTTTGGAGATTCAATAGACAATGATAAAAACATAACTTTTTGTATATGTGTTTGTAGATCATGCTTCAGACGTGCAGGTGTCATGTTTGTTGACAGAGAGTTGTGTAGCTCCGTGACCTTAATCTCAGGTGAGCGAAAAAATAATCAACAATTACAAAGGATAAGATAGTAATCAAAGATTACCATTACCTCATTCTGTATTCTCGTTGTGATATGGTTTATGGAGCTGTAAAAATGTCCTTTCCTTTTACTTTGGATTTAATTTTTTTGCAAGGAAGGCGGAACAGTAAGATTCATCTGTGTTTTTTTTCTGTTTTATCCAAAAGGGGTCCATGTCATTGAAACCAAGAGTGATCTGTATTTTGACATTGGTCCATAATGTCTTGTTTTTTTTACAGCTGTAGTTCGTTTTTTGGTTTTGTATCCTGACTTTATTTACAGAAACATCCATTTGATAATAAAGCAAAAAAAAAAGGGAATACTATGCTGTTTTACACAGCTGTAAATTACACTTAAACAAAAATTTTAACTTTGAAATTCATGGCTGCTAAGAAGCTTTTAAGTACCAAAACAAAAACCTTTGGATTTATATTTGAGCAAAACCGGTGTGGCACATTATTGGCACAAGTGTGACCAAATAAGGCCAAATGGACACAAGTTTATGTAAAAGGGGCCACTGCATCAAAATATATAACATAGAGGTCTTGAAATTTTGGCAAATGTTGTCACAAAAATAATGACCAAAGGGTCTGTATATTGTGACATTACAATGAAGTATTGTCATTTGTTAGGGGTTTTTTGTGAATTAATAGTTTTGGATGTTATCGATTCCACTTCAAATCAATCAAATTTATTTATAAAGCACAATTCACAGTGTTGCCAATATGCTTCAAATGCAATTTTATGGACAGACAATAATACGTAAAACGGTGTTATACCAATATAAAACATATTGTATAAAAATTGATAAAAGTTTAGAATTTAAAATTAGCTTAAATTTGTTCATATGACATACCTGAAATAAGACTGTTTTACAGCTCTGGAACATAAATAACATTTCCAGGGTCGAGGGCCTGTCTCACAAGTCAGGGAGACTGTTCTAATTTATGGCCGCATGAATTGGAAACGGTGCCTCCCTTAAATTAATCTGACCCTGGTACAGCAGGCGAGGCCAGTCCTGTGCTCTCTCAGGCAGATGGTTTGTATGGCAGTTTACGAATTCATGCATGTGCAATACTTATGTTTTGCACAAGGACTGAGACGAGGGATTTTACATGAGGGTGGCGCTACATGTTTGTGCCAGAAATTCCTGATATTAGCATGGATTGATCTAAACACATCTGCAGGTCTGTGACTGATGAGGAGAAGTGAGTCTCAAGTCGGGTAGTCTTGAGGCCCAGTCTGACCAGTCACACACACTTCGACAGCTCTGGTTCCTCTGTTGCAGAAATGGCAGGACATCATCAAAGAGGTGAAGTTTCTACAGAAGCTCCGTCACCCCAACACCATCGAGTACCGTGGCTGCTACCTCCGAGAGCACACGGCCTGGGTGAGTCCAAAGTGGGATATGTGCCTCTCACCATCAGAGTTAGGGCAGTTGAATACGCTGCTCTTTCCTTCATACATTTGTTTTTTGTTAAATATATGTTGAAATGTGTCTGTATTGCTCCACGTGGCTGAGGAACTTGCTGTAGTGCATTATGTGATTCCCTCTGATCGCTCTCTCTGATCGCTCTCTCTGGTCTCTCTCTGGTCTCTCTCTGATCGCTCTCTCTGATCGCTCTCTCTGGTCTCTCTCTAGTCTCTCTCTGATCGCTCTCTCTGGTCTCTCTCTCGTCTCTCTCTCTGGTCTCTCTCTCTGGTCTCTCTCTGCTCTCTCTCTCGTCTCTCTCTCTCGTCTCTCTCTCTGGTCTCTCTCTGCTCTCTCTCTGGCCTCTCTGGTCTCTCTCTCTGGTCTCTCTCTGGTCTCTCTCTGGTCTCTCACTGGTCTCTCTCTGGTCTCTCTCTGGTCTCTCTGATCGCTCTCTCTGGTCTCTCTCTCTGCTCTCTCTCTGCTCTCTCTCTGCTCTCTCTCTGCTCTCTCTCTGGTCTCTCACTGGTCTCTCTCTGGTCTCTCACTGGTCTCTCACTGGTCTCTCTCTGGTCTCTCTCTGGTCTCTCTCTCTGGTCTCTCTCTAGTCGCTCTGGTCGCTCTCTCTGGTCTCTCTCTCTGATCGCTCTCTCTGGTCACTCTCTGGTCTCTCTCTCTGGTCACTCTCTCTGGTCTCTCTCTCTGGTCTCTCTCTCTGGTCTCTCTCTCTGGTCACACTCTGGTCTCTCTCTCTGGTCACTCTCTCTGGTCTCTCTCTCTGGTCACTCTCTCTGGTCTCTCTTTCTGGTCACTCTCTCTGGTCTCTCTCTCTGATCTCTCTCTGGTCACTCTCTCTGGTCTCTCTGTCACTTTGGCCTCTTGTCTCAGGTCTTTCTTTCTCTCTGGTCTCTCTCTCTGGTCTCTCTCTCTGGTCTCTCTCTCTGGTCTCTCTCTCTGGTCTCTCTCTCTGGTCTCTCTCTGATCGCTCTCTCTGGTCTCTCTCTCTGGTCTCTCTCTGGTCTCTCTCTCTGGTCTCTCTCTGATCGCTGTCTGGTCTCTCGCTGGTCTGTCTCTTTTGTCTCTGGAGTCTCTCTGGTCTCTCGCTCTCTCGTGTGTGTCTCTCTGGTCTCTTTCTCACTCTACTCTCTCTTTCTCTCTCTGGTCTCTCTCGCTCTCTCTCCCTCTCTCTCTCTGGTCTCTGTCTCTTTTGTCTCTGGACTCTCTCTCTGGTCTCTTTCTCTCTCTGGTCTCTCTCGCTCTCTGGTGTGTGTCTCTCTGGTCTCTTTCTCACTCTGGTCTCTGTTTATTTAGTTTCTGGAGTCTCTCTCTGGTCTCTTTCTCTCTGGTCTCTGTCTCTTTTGTCTCTCTCTCTCTCTCTCCCTCTGGTTCTGACGGTCTCCTCTCCCTGACGTCTGTGTTTCAGCTGGTGATGGAGTACTGCCTGGGCTCTGCCTCTGACCTGCTGGAAGGTCAGTGTGTGAATCTGACTTCTGCATGACATTAAACCAGAGCAGTGTGTGGACTGTGTGTGTCTTCTGTGTCCAGTGCATAAGAAGCCGCTCCAGGAAGTGGAGATCGCTGCCATTACCCATGGTGCACTGCTGGGCCTTGCCTACCTACACTCCCACAACATGATCCACAGGTGAACACAGACCCCTTACACACGTGTGACATGTGTTTCTCCCACTGATAGAAACACTCATGCAGACACAGACCTGCTGTTGTTTTTAGCCCCATCCAGTTTCTGAATAGTTTGCCTCTAAACAGTTTTATTATTCACATTCAAAAGTCTCCCGTTCGCTGCTCCACAGACTGCTCCCCCGCCCTCTCCCACTTGCTGTTTGCAGCCGCAGCTTGTGTTATGGATGTGTTATATTTTCTCTGCTTGTGTTGCTTATTGTTCAAGTTTTGAGAAGTAAAGTCTATTTTCTCAAAGTTCTTGCCTGAATTAGATCCTACTTCCCTTGAAGCCATAGACGTGTGTTTCACTGTTTTTGGCAAACGCGCAAAATGTGAGCACAAGTCAGGAAACCTACATATGACGTGTTCTTGCCGCCTGTAAATGTAGATTTGTTATTTGTTGCTCTGCTCTATGAAGAAATGCTTTGTAGATTTATAAATAAAAATATTTTCCAATTCCTTCCTGAAAAGTGTCTAATCTAACCACTGTCAAATATTGATCTGGGAGAACCGGTTGTATATTTCCCAAATGTTGCCTTTCTCTTGGAGTTGTATTGGCAACATGAACACCTGTACTATGCTTCTGTCTCAGGGACGTGAAGGCAGGGAACATCCTCCTGACTGAGCCAGGACAGGTCAAACTGGGAGACTTCGGATCGGCCTCCATCGTGGCTCCAGCCAACTCCTTTGTGGGCACCCCCTACTGGTGAGTGAGCGCTACTGCGTACATGGGAATAATCTCAGGAACACTGTGTAATGTGAGGTCCTCAACACAGGTGTAATGTGAGGTCCTCAACACAGGTGTAATGTGAGGTCCTTGACACAGGTGTAATGTGAGGTCCGTGACACAGGTGTAATGTGAGGTCCGTAACGCAGGTGTAATGTGAGGTCCGTAACACAGGTGTAATGTGAGGTCCTTGACAGAGGTGTAATGTGAGGTCCGTAACACAGGTGTAATGTGAGGTCCGTAACACAGGTGTAATGTGAGGTCCGTAACGCAGGTGTAATGTGAGGTCCGTAACACAGGTGTAATGTGAGGTCCTTGACAGAGGTGTAATGTGAGGTCCGTAACACAGGTGTAATGTGAGGTCCTTGACAGAGGTGTAATGTGAGGTCCGTAACACAGGTGTAATGTGAGGTCCGTAACACAGGTGTAAAGTGAGGTCCGTAATGTGAGGTCCGTAACGCAGGTGTAATGTGAGGTCCGTAACGCAGGTGTAATGTGAGGTCCGTAACACAGGTGTAATGTGAGGTCCTTGACAGAGGTGTAATGTGAGGTCCGTAACACAGGTGTAATGTGAGGTCCTTGACAGAGGTGTAATGTGAGGTCCGTAACACAGGTGTAATGTGAGGTCCGTAACACAGGTGTAAAGTGAGGTCTAACACCGGTGTAATGTGAGGTCCTTGACACAGGTGTAAAGTGAGGTCTAACACACCTCTTCCTGCAGGATGGCTCCGGAGGTGATCCTGGCCATGGACGAGGGTCAGTACGATGGGAAAGTGGACGTGTGGTCTCTGGGCATCACCTCCATCGAACTCGGTACAAACTCATATTTAAAACATTTACAGTGCCTTGTGAAAGTATTCGCCCCCTTGAACCTTTCAACATTTCGCCACATTTCAGGCTTCAAACATAAAGATATAACATTTTAATTTTTTGTCATGAATCAACAAGTGGGACACAATTGTGAAGTGGAATGAAATTTATTGGATAATTTAAACTTTTTTAACAAATAAAAAACTGAAAAGTGGGGCGTGCAATATTATTCGGCCCCTTTACTTTCAGTGCAGCAAACTCACTCCAGAAGTTCAGTGAGGATCTTTGAATGATCCAATATTGTCCTAAATGACTGATGATGATAAATAGAATGCACCTGTGTGTAATCAAGTCTCCGTATAAATGCACCTGCTCTTTGATAGTCTCAGGGTTCTGTTTAAAGCACAGAGAGAACCATGAAGACAAAGGAACACACCAGGCAGGTCCGAGATACTGTTGTGGAGAAGTTTAAAGCCGGATTTGGATACAAAAAGATTTCCCAAGCTTTAAACATCTAAAGGAGCACTGTGCAAGCAATTATATTGAAATGGAAGGAGTATCAGACCACTGCAAATCTACCAAGACCCGGCCGTTCCTCCAAACTTTCATCTCAAACAAGGAGAAGACTGATCAGAGATGCAGAGGCCCATGATCACTCTGGATGAACTGCAGATAACTACAGCTGAGGTGGGAGAGTCTGTCCATAGGACAACAATCAGTCGTGCACTGCACAAATCTGGCCTTTATGGAAGAGTGGCAAGAAGAAAGCCATTTCTCAAAGATATCCATAAAAAGTCTGGTTTAAAGTTTGCCACAAGCCACCTGGGAGACACACCAAACATGTGGAAGAAGGTGCTCTGGGCAGATGAAACCAAAATCAAACTTTTTGGCCACAATGCAAAACGATATGTTTGGCATAAAAGCAACACAGCTCATCACCCTGAACACACCATCCCCACTGTCAAACATGGTGGTGGCAGCATCATGCTTTGGGCCTGCTTTTCTTCAGCAGGGACAGGGAAGATGGCTAAAATTGATGGGAAGATGGATGGAGCCAAATACAGGACCATTCTGGAAGAAAACCTGTTGGAGTCTGCAAAAGACCTGAGACTGGGACGGAGATTTATCTTCCAACAGGACAATGATCCAAAACATAAAGCCAAATCTACAATGGAATGGTTCACAAATAGACGTATCCAGGTGTTAGAATGGCCAAGTCAAAGTCCAGACCTTAATCCAATCGAGAATCTGTGGAAAGAGCTGAAGACTGTTCACAAACGCTCTCCATCCAACCTCACTGAGCTCGAGCTGTTTTTAAAGGAAGAATGGGCAAGAAGTCCAGTCTCTTGACGTGCAAAACTGATAGAGACATACCCCAAGCGACTTGCAGCTGTAATTGCAGCAAAAGGTGGCGCTACAAAGTATTAGCGCAAGGGGGCCGAATAATATTGCACGCCCCACTTTTCAGTTTTTTATTTGTTAAAAATGTTTAAATTATCCAAGAAATTTCGTTCCACTTCACGATTGTGTCCCACTTGTTGTTGATACTTGACAATTTTTTTTTTTTAAATATCTTTATGTTTGAAGCTTGAAATGTGGCGAAATGTTGAAAGGTTCAAGGGGGCCGAATACTTTCGCAAGGCACTGTATATTAGAGTTTGACTATCAGATTCAAGGATTCTTAATTTAAAAAGTATCGGCCTTTCTGGTCAGTACCTGAATAGTTTGAAGTGTTGTGACTCTGCATTGGGGGTTGTATCTTAACATAACATTACTGCACAAACATTTGAATTGCTTGGTCCACAGCCGAGAGGAAGCCCCCCCTCTTCAACATGAACGCAATGAGTGCCTTATATCACATCGCCCAGAACGAGAGCCCAGTGCTGCAGTCCAACCACTGGTGAGACACACACACACTAAAACAAACAAGCACACACAGACACACACACACAGAGAGCCAGTGCTGCAGTCCAACCCCTGGTGAGACACACACAATAAAACAAACAAGCACACACAGACGCACACAAAGAGAGCCCAGTGCTGCAGTCCAACCACTGGTGAGACACACACAATAAAACAAACAAGCACACACAGACACACACACAGAGAGAGCCCAGTGCTGCAGTCCAACCACTGGTGAGACACACACACACTAAAACAAACAAGCACACACAGACACACACACACAGAGAGCCAGTGCTGCAGTCCAACCCCTGGTGAGACACACACAATAAAACAAACAAGCACACACAGACACACACAAAGAGAGCCCAGTGCTGCAGTCCAACCACTGGTGAGACACACACAATAAAACAAACAAGCACACACAGACACACACACACAGAGAGCCAGTGCTGCAGTCCAACCCCTGGTGAGACACACACAATAAAACAAACAAGCACACACAGACACACACAAAGAGAGCCCAGTGCTGCAGTCCAACCACTGGTGAGACACACACAATAAAACAAACAAGCACACACAGACACACACAGACACACACAGCCCAGTGTTGCAGTCCAACCACTGGTGAGACACACACACACACACTCACGCACACTAAAACAAGCACACACAGACACACACAGCCCAGTGCTGCAGTCCAACCACTGGTGATACACACACACTAAAGCAAACAAGCACACACAGACTCACACACACACACTAAAACAAAGAAGCACACACAAGCACACCCAGAGCCCAGTGCTGCAGTCCAACCACTAGAGGGAGGCAGACGCACACATAGAGACAAACTAAAGGAAACTGACAGATCTTGAACGGTCATGTTTTTGCATCCTTGAGCTGCCTGGACATGTTTGGAAGACCTACATGATCATTTTCTCTGAACACATGCATGTTATGATGTGTAATCGTGGCTTTGGCTTTAGGTCGGACTCGTTCCGTAACTTCGTGGACTCATGTCTTCAGAAGATTCCACAGGACCGTCCTACCTCTGACGTGCTGCTGAATGTGAGTGTCTTTATCAGAATGAAAGCTGTCGTCCATCTTTATAAATGTACTTTGGTTTTGATAAAAGCATTCTCAGAATTTCCCCAAAAAAGAACCGTTGCCAGATCTGACCGCTGCTTTTAGCACTACTATGACTTTGTGTTGCAGAGACTGGCTCTAATATTGAAACAAAATAATCTAGTGTCTCCAGATTTTTGAAAGCTTTTTATCTCTGTGTGGAGTGAGAGACAAATGTCCAAAAATAACAATTGTAAACCGCTTTGTGACTCTGGTCTGTGAAAGGCGGTATATAAATAAAGATTACTTACTTCTTATTCATGAGTGAAGAGTCCCGGGTTTTCTATTATGCAGATCCCACTGAGATATGTGGCCA
This sequence comes from Knipowitschia caucasica, assembly GCA_964034765.1. Taxonomy (NCBI): domain Eukaryota; kingdom Metazoa; phylum Chordata; class Actinopteri; order Gobiiformes; family Gobiidae; genus Knipowitschia; species Knipowitschia caucasica. The sequence continues at coordinate 36,154,364 of OZ035840.1, forward strand.
GGACTAGGGCTGGGCAATAAAACAATATCGATATATATTGCGATAGACACGTGTTCGATATCAATAGAAAACAGGGTCGATAGAACTTTAGATAGTTTCACTTCACTCAGTTTGAAATAACAGGAACAAAACACAGGAAGTAAAGCCAAGTCAGAAGCGCACGGCATGGGGGATGTAGGCAGAGACTTCTCGACCAATCGCAGCCGACTACAAACCGCAAAACTTTCTGGGAAATGCAAAAACAACAACCGCACCATGCGTAGCGTCCATGGATCATGGATCTATTATAATAACCATGGATCTAAAGATCGTGTTTCAGAGCCGTGTCAATAGTTATGCACGTCCGTGCGAGGAACAGCATGTGCGGCGGGAGAGGCAGTGGGGACAGAGACTCCATGCATTCGGCAAAAGCAAGAGATTAACTTTCCGGAGCCGTAACGGGGACACAAGACACTCAAACAGCCAAAACAGGAGCTAAACCAGGACTAAACCAGGACTAAACCAGGACTAAACCAGGACTAAACCAGGACTAAACCAGGACTAAACCAGGACTAAACCAGGACTAAACCAGGACTAAACCAGGACTGAACCAGGACTGAACCAGGACTGAACCAGGACTAAACCAGGACTAAACCAGGACTAAACCAGGACTGAACCAGGACTGAACAAGGACTGAACAAGGACTGAACAAGGACTGAACAAGGACTGAACAAGGACTGAACAAGGACTGAACAAGGACTGAACAAGGACTGAACAAGGACTGAACAAGGACTGAACCAGGACTGAACCAGGACTGAACCAGGACTGAACCAGGACTGAACCAGGACTGAACCAGGACTGAACCAGGACTGAACCAGGACTGAACCAGGACTGAACCAGGACTGAACCAGGACTGAACCAGGACTGAACCAGGACTGAACCAGGACTAAACCAGGACTAACTATGGGGGTATGGGGGAGACTGCTTGTAAACATTTGCCTCCAGCCTCAGTCCCCCGTGACTGTAAACAAGGCTGCTAACATGTGTTAGCCGACACGACAAATGTATTTATTTACTTTTTAAAAATAAATTAAAAAACAATCCTAATATGATACTCGTGTATCGAGCCGATATTAAAATTTTACTTATTATTGTTGTTATGGCTGATAACTATATCACAATATATTGCCCAGCCACCCCCAGCCAGGACCCAGGCCAGTCGCAGCAAAGGGTTTTTGTCATCCCAGGCTCAAATGGTACTTTATTTACCTCCCTAGAGCAATGTGTCCTTAGCATTTGACCCAAAATGGTGAGTGTGACACAAACAGTTACTGAACTAGGCAAGGAAAGGCAAGTTTAAGTATAATCGCAGTACATTAACCCTCTATGCACCTGGTTCATTTTGGGGAACTTTCCTCGCCTGGTTTTCTTTGTGTATAATTGTTCATAAAACAGTCATCTTTTGATGCAGAGTCAAGCAGTATACTTTGTTTTTTTCAGTACAACCTGGGGTTTTAGAATATTCATATTGTAAAGCTGTCATATGAATTATATACAAATTATGGAATCACGAAGACAAAGAAAAAAATCAAACGGAAAATCAATTTAACAAAAATGTATTGAAAAAACACAATGAAATGCTATAAACAACTTTTTACACTGCATAGAAATGTTATTTATGGTCTTGGGGATAATGGGGAAAAAAATTGAATCTCTAACTATTATACTTTTTACAAAATTCCACTATAAAAGCAAAAAACTCTGTACTCCTGACGCCCTTCCTGAAGCAGTTTGTCTATAATGCTGGGGTTGCTTCTGTAGCACAGCTGTAAAAAACGTAAAACATAAAAAACTGAGCCAAAAAAAAAAAAACATCAATTATTTATATAATACATATATTTATATACATCATATACACATAATGTAATTTTACTGTATTTATTATCGTCTTTATCAATAATGCGCACTCTTCAGCCGGTTATTGCAATCGCAGCTGTAGTTTCAACTGTGGGAGAACAAGTAAACGCAGAGGAGTGAGACATCTCACTCTCTGATGATCTTTGGCAGTCCCCGTGTGTTTGTATCTCACAGCTGTTTGTACCTCACGGGTCACGCTTTGGACAGACTTTCAGACAAACGTAGTTTATCCTCCGTGCATCGCACAGACAAATCAAAACTAGTTTCGGAAAGCCCTGAATACGTACTTCACAGAGGAAAAAAAAGTAAGTTGCTACGTTTTACCGTTGGCGAGTAAATTAATCATTTGTAAAACATGTGCGCGTGCATCGGCGCCGATGCTTGCGGGCATATAGGGTTAAGAATAGAAATACAAATATATAAAATCCCTCAGTTGTAGCACAGCTAAACAGAACTTTTTGTAACCTGGTTTTAAACATTGTCAGAGAAGAGGCCTGTCTCACACTTTCAAGAAGACTGTTCCAGATTTTAGCAGCATGAATCTGAAAAGCAGCCTCCCCATGTTTAGTCCTGACTCTGGGCACCAACAGGAGTCCAGTCCCTGTGCTCCTCAGAGTCCCGGCAGGAGTCCAGTCCCTGTGCTCCTCAGAGTCCCGGCAGGAGTCCAGTCCCTGTGCTCCTCAGAGTCCCGGCAGGAGTCCAGTCCCTGTGCTCCTCAGAGTCCCGGCAGGAGTCCAGTCCCTGTGCTCCTCAGAGTCCCAGCAGGAGTCCAGTCCCTGTGCTCCTCAGAGTCCCGGCAGGAGTCCAGTCCCTGTGCTCCTCAGAGTCCCGGCAGGAGTCCAGTCCCTGTGCTCCTCAGAGTCCCGGCAGGAGTCCAGTCCCTGTGCTCCTCAGAGTCCGGGCTGGTTCATATGGGACTAACATGTCACTAATATATTTTGGTGCGAGGCCATGGAGAGACTTGTAACAAGCAGAGCTGTTTTAAAGTCTATTCTCTGAGCGAGGAAGCAGAGACCTGAGACCAGGACTAATGTTATCGTACTTTCTGGTTCTAGTCAGGACCTGAGCTGTTTTTTAAGTGGTAAAAAGCTGCTGATGTTACTGATTTGATGTGGCTGTTAAGATTCAAGTCTGAGTATAGTATTACCGTTTCTGAGGACTACATGCAAGTCAATTAGAGGCAGAGAGAGTTGGAGCCAAACTTCACCATGAGCGCTTCCTTATTGGGCTTCATTGAGCTAGCAGGTTAGCATTGTCCACTTGGATGCAGTGTCTGGTCTGACCTGAGTTTGGTCCTCAGCACCGCTTCCTGTCCCGTGAGCGCCCGATCACTGTGGTCATGGACCTCATCGCTCGCACCAAAGACGCTGTGCGAGAACTCGACAACCTGCAGTACCGAAAGATGAAGAAGATTCTCTTCCAGGAGACGCAGGCCAACGGACCAGGCCCAGAGGGAGGAGACGAGGAGGAGGTAAGAGCCTACAGACCAGGGCCAGAGGGAGGAGAGGAGGAGTCAAGAGCCTAATGTATACATGAGACCAGGGCCAGAGGGAGGAGAGGAGGAGGAGTCAAGAGCCTAATGTATACATGAGACCAGGGCCAGAGGGAGGAGAGGAGGAGGAGTCAAGAGCCTAATGTATACATGAGACTAGGGCCAGAGGGAGGAGAGGAGGAGGAGGAGTCAAGAGCCTAATGTATACATGAGACCAGGGCCAGAGGGAGGAGAGGAGGAGGAGTCAAGAGCCTAATGTATACATGAGACCAGGGCCAGAGGGAGGAGGAGAGGAGGAGTCAAGAGCCTAATGTATACATGAGACCAGGGCCAGAGGGAGGAGAGGAGGAGGAGTCAAGAGCCTAATGTATACATGAGACCAGGGCCAGAGGGAGGAGAGGAGGAGGAGTCAAGAGCCTAATGTATACATGAGACCAGGGCCAGAGGGAGGAGAGGAGGAGGAGGAGTCAAGAGCCTAATGTATACATGAGACCAGGACCAGAGGGAGGAGAGGAGTCAAGAGCCTAATGTATACATGAGACCAGGGCCAGAGGGAGGAGAGGAGGAGGAGTCAAGAGCCTAATGTATACATGAGACCAGGGCCAGAGGGAGGAGAGGAGGAGGAGTCAAGAGCCTAATGTATACATGAGACCAGGGCCAGAGGGAGGAGAGGAGGAGGAGTCAAGAGCCTAATGTATACATGAGACCAGGGCCAGAGTGAGGGAGGAGAGGAGGAGGAGTCAAGAGCCTAATGTATACATGAGACCAGGGCCAGAGGGAGGAGAGGAGGAGGAGTCAAGAGCCTAATGTATACATGAGACCAGGGCCAGAGGGAGGAGAGGAGGAGGAGTCAAGAGCCTAATGTATACATGAGACCAGGGCCAGAGGGAGGAGAGGAGTTATAGTGTTGTGATGTGCATTTCTCCTCGTGTCCAGAAGGAGGCGCTGTTATAGTGTTATGATGTGCATTTCTCCTCGTGTCCAGAAGGAGGCGCTGTTATAGTGTTATGATGTGCATTTCTCCTCGTGTCCAGAAGGAGGCGCTGTTATAGTGTTGTGATGTGCATTTCTCCTCGTGTCCAGAAGGAGGCGCTGTTAGTGTTATGATGTGCATTTCTCCTCGTGTCCAGAAGGAGGCGCTGTTATAGTGTTGTGATGTGCATTTCTCCTCGTGTCCAGAAGGAGGCGCTGTTATAGTGTTGTGATGTGCATTTCTCCTCGTGTCCAGAAGGAGGCGCTGTTAGTGTTGTGATGTGCATTTCTCCTCGTGTCCAGAAGGAGGCGCTGTTAGTGTTATGATGTGCATTTCTCCTCGTGTCCAGAAGGAGGCGCTGTTATAGTGTTGTGATGTGCATTTCTCCTCGTGTCCAGAAGGAGGCGCTGTTATAGTGTTGTGATGTGCATTTCTCCTCGTGTCCAGAAGGAGGCGCTGTTATAGTGTTATGATGTGCATTTCTCCTCGTGTCCAGAAGGAGGCGCTGTTATAGTGTTGTGATGTGCATTTCTCCTCGTGTCCAGAAGGAGGCGCTGTTATAGTGTTGTGATGTGCATTTCTCCTCGTGTCCAGGAGGAGGCGCGCTGTTATAGTGTTGTGATGTGCATTTCTCCTCGTGTCCAGAAGGAGGCGCTGTTAGTGTTATGATGTGCATTTCTCCTCATGTCCAGGAGGAGGCGCTGTTATAGTGTTATGATGTGCATTTCTCCTCATGTCCAGGAGGAGGCGCTGTTATAGTGTTGTGATGTGCATTTCTCCTCATGTCCAGAAGGAGGCGCTGTTATAGTGTTATGATGTGCATTTCTCCTCATGTCCAGGAGGAGGCGCTGTTATAGTGTTGTGATGTGCATTTCTCCTCATGTCCAGAAGGAGGCGCTGTTATAGTGTTGTGATGTGCATTTCTCCTCATGTCCAGAAGGAGGCGCTGTTATAGTGTTGTGATGTGCATTTCTCCTCGTGTCCAGAAGGAGGCGCTGTTATAGTGTTATGATGTGCTTTTCTCCTCATGTCCAGGAGGAGGCGCTGTTAGTGTTGTGATGTGCATTTCTCCTCGTGTCCAGGAGGAGGCGCTGTTATAGTGTTGTGATGTGCATTTCTCCTCATGTCCAGGAGGAGGCGCTGTTATAGTGTTGTGATGTGCATTTCTCCTCATGTCCAGGAGGAGGCGCAGTACCTCATGCGTTCTGGGACCGTGAACTCCATGGAGAGCTCCCAGTCTGTTCCCAGTATGTCGATCTCGGCCAGTTCACAAAGCAGCTCCGTAAACTCCCTCGCCGACGCTTCGGACGACAGCGAGGGAGAGATGGCCATGATGCAGGAGGGCGAGCACACGGTGGCCTCCAACAGCTCCATCATCCACCGGCCCACGGTGAGGCTAGCACTTTACACAGGCATACGGTGAGGCTAGCACTTTACACAGGCATACGGTGAGGCTAGCACTTTACACAGGCCCACGGTGAGGCTAGCACTTTACACAGGCATACGGTGAGGCTAGCACTTTACACAGGCATACGGTGAGGCTAGCACTTTACACAGGCATACGGTGAGGCTAGCACTTTACACAGGCCCACGGTGAGGCTAGCACTTTACACAGGCATACGGTGAGGCTAGCACTTTACACAGGCATACGGTGAGGCTAGCACTTTACACAGGCATACGGTGAGGCTAGCACTTTACACAGGCATACGGTGAGGCTAGCACTTTACACAGGCATACGGTGAGGCTAGCACTTTACACAGGCATACGGTGAGGCTAGCACTTTACACAGGCATACGGTGAGGCTAGCACTTTACACAGGCCCACGGTGAGGCTAGCACTTTACACAGGCATACGGTGAGGCTAGCACTTTACACAGGCATACGGTGAGGCTAGCACTTTACACAGGCATACGGTGAGGCTAGCACTTTACACAGGCCCACGGTGAGGCTAGCACTTTACACAGGCATACGGTGAGGCTAGCACTTTACACAGGCATACGGTGAGGCTAGCACTTTACACAGGCATACGGTGAGGCTAGCACTTTACACAGGCATACGGTGAGGCTAGCACTTTACACAGGCATACGGTGAGGCTAGCACTTTACACAGGCATACGGTGAGGCTAGCACTTTACACAGGCATACGGTGAGGCTAGCACTTTACACAGGCATACGGTGAGGCTAGCACTTTACACAGGCATACGGTGAGGCTAGCACTTTACACAGGCATACGGTGAGGCTAGCACTTTACACAGGCATACGGTGAGGCTAGCACTTTACACAGGCCCACGGTGAGGCTAGCACTTTACACAGGCATACGGTGAGGCTAGCACTTTACACAGGCATACGGTGAGGCTAGCACTTTACACAGGCATACGGTGAGGCTAGCACTTTACACAGGCATACGGTGAGGCTAGCACTTTACACAGGCATACGGTGAGGCTAGCACTTTACACAGGCATACGGTGAGGCTAGCACTTTACACAGGCATACGGTGAGGCTAGCACTTTACACAGGCATACGGTGAGGCTAGCACTTTACACAGGCATACGGTGAGGCTAGCACTTAACACAGGCATACGGTGAGGCTAGCACTTTACACAGGCATACGGTGAGGCTAGCACTTTACACAGGCATACGGTGAGGCTAGCACTTTACACAGGCATACGGTGAGGCTAGCACTTTACACAGGCATACGGTGAGGCTAGCACTTTACACAGGCATACGGTGAGGCTAGCACTTTACACAGGCATACGGTGAGGCTAGCACTTTACACAGGCATACGGTGAGGCTAGCACTTTACACAGGCATACGGTGAGGCTAGCACTTTACACAGGGATACGGTGAGGCTAGCACTTTGCACAGGCATACGGTGAGGCTAGCATTTTGCACAGGCATACGGTGAGGCTAGCACTTTACACAGGCATACGGTGAGGCTAGCACTTTACACAGGCATACGGTGAGGCTAGCACTTTACACAGGCATACGGTGAGGCTAGCACTTTACACACAGGCCTACGGTGAGGCTAGCACTTTACACAGGCCCACGGTGAGGCTAGCACTTTACACAGGCATACGGTGAGGCTAGCACTTTACACAGGCATACGGTGAGGCTAGCACTTTACACAGGCCCACGGTGAGGCTAGCACTTTGCACAGGCCCACGGTGAGGCTAGCACTTTACACAGGCATACGGTGAGGCTAGCACTTTACACAGGCATACGGTGAGGCTAGCACTTTACACAGGCATACGGTGAGGCTAGCACTTTACACAGGCATACACTGAGGCCAGTGCTTTACACACAGGCCTACGGTGAGTCCAGCGCTTTACACACAGGCCTACGGTGAGTCCAGCACTTTATGCACAGACCTATGGTGATGCTAGCACTTTACACACATCCTCCAGCCCATGGTGAGTTTTGAACTTTACAAGCACCATCCACCTTGGCTCAGGTCCTTGTGTGACTCCAGGTCCTTGTGTGACTCCAGGTCCTTGTGTGACTCCAGGTCCTTGTGTGACTCCAGGTCCTTGTGTGACTCTAGGTCCTTGTGTGACTCCAGGTCCTTGTGTGACTCAGCAGAAGGGTGATGTCAGTTATACATGTTCTAAACTAGTTCTTTCCTCAGAACCAGGACAACATCTATGACGACCCATACCAGCCGGAGATGGAGCAGGTGCAGGCGCCCTCTGCTGGCCGCCGCAGGGCCTACTACAGGAACAGAGACCACTTTGCCACGATCCGCACGGCATCTCTGGTGAAGTTTCCACTTTACATTATACTTGTGATGTCACAGTCTGTACAGTACTGTAGTGTAGTTAAATGTCAGAAGCGGATGATCTCAAATAATTCTTGTAAATGTGTAAAAGGCATGACACAGATAGAGCCTCTGATGTTGAACGTTCCTCTGGCCCTTGTGCAGGTCACGCGTCAGATCCAGGAGCACGAGCAGGGCTCCGCTCTCCGGGAGCAGATGTCTGGGTACAAGCGCATGAGGAGGCAGCACCAGAAGCAGCTCATGGGTCTGGAGAACAAGCTGAAGGCCGAGATGGACGAGCACCAACTCAAACTGGACAAAGAACTGGAGGCTCAAAGGAACGGCTTCACCTCTGAGGCCGACAAGATCCTGAAGAAACACCAGGCCATTGTGGAGAAGGAGGTAACAGACCACGGTTAAGTGATTCTGTAGAGCTGCTTTAGTCCTGCTTTAGATCAGGAACGGGCAGAACTTTAGTTCGCCTGTGTTTAATGTGGATTGTTGATGCTTCAGACCAAAGCTGCTCTGACTGAAGAGAAGAAGTTCCAGCAGCACATTCTGGGCCAACAGAAGAAAGAGCTGACGAGTCTGTTGGAGAACCAGAAACGGCAATACAGGGCGAGGAAGGACCAGCTGAAAGAGGTAATGATGCTGCTACTGCTTATACTCCGTACAACAAGACTTGTGAAGAGCTTTGTATGACCTGGTCTGTGAAGTGCGCTATATAAATAACTTCCTCTGCTGCCACTGCTAGTTATGACTATGCTTTTCTCCTGCTGTTCCTTCTGAGCACCTGCTTTAGCCCGGGTGTGTGTTTAGCTCCATAAATGCTGAAAGGTGCATGTGACCTGTGTGCAGGAGCTGAACGAGAACCAGTCGACCCCGAAGAGGGAGAAGCAGGAGTGGCTGATGAGGCAGAAGGAATGTCTGCAGCAGGTCCAGGCCGAAGAGGAGAACAACCTCCTGAGGAGACAGCGCCAGTACTACGAACTACAGAGCAGGCAGTACAAGAGGAAGATGCTGCTGGCCAGACACAACCTGGAGCAGGACCTGATGAGAGAGGTGAGACTGGAGGGAGAGGGGGTGAAGGCAGGGGAGGTGAGACTGGGGGGAGAGGAGGTGAAGGCAGGGGAGAGGGCTACTGAGGTCTGATGAGGGGGGGGTGAGGTGAGACTGGAGGGAGAGGGGGTGAAGGCAGGGGAGGTGAGACTGGAGGGAGAGGGGGTGAAGGCAGGGGAGGTGAGACTGGAGGGAGAGGGGGTGAAGGCAGGGGAGGTGAGACTGGAGGGAGAGGGGGTGAAGGCAGGGGAGGTGAGACTGGGGGGAGAGGGGGTGAAGGCAGGGGAGGTGAGACTGGGGGGAGAGGGGGTGAAGGCAGGGGAGGTGAGACTGGGGGGAGAGGAGGTGAAGGCAGGGGAGGTGAGACTGGGGGGAGAGGAGGTGAAGGCAGGGGAGGTAGAGACTGGGGGGAGAGGGGGTGAAGGCAGGGGAGGTGAGACTGGGGGGAGAGGGGGTGAAGGCAGGGGAGGTGAGACTGGGGGGAGAGGAGGTGAAGGCAGGGGAGGTGAGACTGGGGGGAGAGGGGGTGAAGGCAGGGGAGGTGAGACTGGAGGGAGAGGGGGTGAAGGCAGGGGAGGTGAGACTGGGGGGAGAGGGGGTGAAGGCAGGGGAGGTGAGACTGGAGGGAGAGGGGGTGAAGGCAGGGGAGGTGAGACTGGGGGGAGAGGGGGTGAAGGCAGGGGAGGTGAGACTGGGGGGAGAGGGGGTGAAGGCAGGGGAGGTGAGACTGGAGGGAGAGGGGGTGAAGGCAGGGGAGGTGAGACTGGGGGGAGAGGGGGTGAAGGCAGGGGAGGTGAGACTGGAGGGAGAGGGGGTGAAGGCAGGGGAGGTGAGACTGGGGGGAGAGGGGGTGAAGGCAGGGGAGGTGAGACTGGGGGGAGAGGAGGTGAAGGCAGGGGAGGTGAGACTGGGGGGAGAGGAGGTGAAGGCAGGGGAGAGGGCTACTGAGGTCTGATGAGGGGGGGGAGAGGGCTGCTGAGATCTGATGAGGGGGGGGAGAGGGCTGCTGAGATCTGATGATGGGGGGGAGAGGGCTGCTGAGATCTGATGATGGGGGGTGAGGTGAGACTGGGGGGGAGTGGGTGAAGACAGGGGAGAGGGCTGCTGAGGTCTGATGATGGGGGGTGAGGTGAGACTGGGGGGAGAGTGGGTGAAGACAGGGGAGAGGGCTGCTGAGATCTGATGATGGGGGGTGAGGTGAGACTGGGGGGAGAGTGGGTGAAGACAGGGGAGAGGGCTGCTGAGGTCTGATGATGGGGGGGGGTGAGGTGAGACTGGGGGGAGAGTGGGTGAAGACAGGGGAGGGGGCTACTGAGATCTGATGAGGGGGGAGAGACCTCAATGCTTGTGTGTGCACCAGGAGCTGAACAAGAAGCAGACTCAGAAGGACCTGGAGAGGGCCATGCTCCTGCGGCACCATGAGTCCACACAGGAGCTGGAGTTCCGCCAGTTGGCCCTGGTGCAGAGGACCCGAGCCGAGCTGATCCGGACCCAGCACCAAACAGAACTCACCAACCAGATGGAGTACAACAAGAGGAGAGAGCAGGAGCTGAGGCAGAAGCACAGTGTGGAGGTCCGACAGCAACCCAAGAGCCTGAAGGTAACACTGCAACCAGTTTAAAGCTGGGGTATGTAACTTTAGTCTCATAAATGCATGTTTAAACCTGGAGGACGTAACTTTAGTCTTAATCCTTTAAGCGCCAAAGTCGCAATATTGCGACAAGCAACATTGCTCACTTAAACAGGCTGTATCTAAAAATGTGGTGCAGAATCTTGTTAATACTTTTCACCAGGGGTTAGTGGACATGTGTGGCTGTAAAATGAGCAGCATTTGTGGGTGTGGTTATATTGAAAGTTTTTGAGTAAATTGAGTTCGTAAAACACCTGCGGCGCAGCAGCGCGGAGGCGAAGCAGCAGCGGTAGAGCTGAGAGGAGCGAGAGCAGAGCAGAGGGAAAGAGTGTTTTTTATTTTACTCACGAGGTCTTCAGTACCAGAGAAGTACTTGGTCTGGTACTGGCTCACTCAGATTCAGAGGAGGAAGACACACAGGTGTCCAGTGAAGCAGACTCGGGCATTATTGGTGACGGGGAGACAGCGCTCCATAGTCCACAATCAGCCCCTGTACAGCGGCTGCTTGTCCTCCGTGTGGCCGCGGTAGAAGCATTCTGTGTACGCCAAGCAGGGGCCGGGGTCGAGGGGACAAGGGCATCATAACACCGGGCATGTGGGAGAAAGTAGCCGGGGTAGACATCCGCGGGGATCGCGGAAGACGCGGGAGAAGCCGCGGGAAAAAGCACATCGCTTATCGCGTTCACTGCCTTCACCAACAGCGATGATGAGGATGAAGGCAGTTCTTGAGAGAAAATAATCCACAAAAGTGGATCAGAAGTGTTGAAGAGCCTGTTGTATGTTGTTGAGACGATCTGACATGTTCTGTGCCCATTCATTTCATCTCTCTGTTTCTAAACGATAAATCCTGGAGCCTCATTTCCACTGAGAAAAATAGTAAGCCCACTACTTCTTTGAAAGGGAAATATTGAAACCAATCTCCAGATTTCATGACTGTAAACTATAAAGAGTGCTGTCTTGATCACTGAAGGTCTTTGAAAATAATACAATTCCATATGGCCGCGAACCAGTGCTAAAACATTATGTATAATCTGGATCAGGGAATTTATTTCTATCCCAAATTCATTTCATACTAAAGATATATTTCACATTTACTGTTTATAGTATTCCCTGATCTCAAATAACTCCCAAGCTACAGCTTTTTGAAGTCTTTATACAATAATTAACATGTTCCAAAATGGCCGCCACCTTGATGGCGTCAGAATATGCAAATTAGATGACGAATCAACTTCCATCCCAAAGTTTGGTTCAGACTGAAGATATTTCTAATTTACAGTATGCCTTTATCTCAAACCATTTTAAAGTTATAGCCTTTTGAAATCTTGAAATCAAAATTGTACATTTTCTTGAAAAAACTCTGGCGCCTAAAGGGTTAAGAGCTTTAACAAAAGTCTCAACAGGCATTAGGGCGGCACGGTGGCTGAGTGGATAGCACTCTCGCCTCTCAGCAAGAAGGTCCTGGGTTCGAATCCCGGTCGGACCAGGGCCTTTGAGTGGAGTTTGCGGGTACTCCGGTTTCCCCTACCACTAAAAATATGTCCAATAGTTCTAGCATGTGCCTCCTGTACTGGCCCCGCTCCCATCTCTGTGTGGAGTGAGAGACAAATGCCCAAAATTAACAATTGTAAACCGCTTTGAGACTCAGATCTGCAGTGAAAAGGCGGTATATAAATAAAAACTTACTTACTTACTATTGGAGAGTAGTTTAGTCTGTAATATATTGAATTTGTTTAAAAAAAATAAAATATCTATTTCCAAAATTAAAATGAGATTGTATCTCATTTTTTTTTTTAAACATTTAGCTGTGATCAGAAGTCGGGGGGTGGCGGGTCAGAACAGGACCTGTTCTTCCAGTATTTTCACTTCAACGTCACTGTCACTGACTGGCTCCTCTCTCCTGCCTCCTCTCTGCAGACAAAGGAGCTGCAGATCAAGCGTCAGTTCCAGGAGACATGTAAGATTCAGACCCGTCAGTACAAGGCTCTGAGGAACCACCTCCTGGAGAGCACTCCCAAAGTCGACCACAAGGCGGTGCTCAAGAGACTCAAAGAGGAGCAGACCCGCAAACTGGCCATACTCGCAGAGCAATACGACCACTCTGTCAACGACATGCTGTCCACTCAGGCGGTCAGCAAGGTGAGAGCTTTAGACCTGCTTTAGTCCTGCTTTAGTCCTGCTTTAGATCTGCTTTAGTCCCCCTTTAGTCCTGCCTTAGACCTGTCTAACAGCTGGACGTCTGCTGCTGTCTCTTCTTCAGCTACGTTTGGACGAGACTCAGGAGGCCGAGTACCAGGTCCTGAGGATGCAGCTGCAACAGGAACTGGAACTACTCAACGCTTATCAAAGCAAAATCAAGATTCACACGGACTCCCAGCATGAGAGGGAGGCCAAGGAGCTGGAGCAAAGAGTGTCCATAAGGCGAGCCCTGTTGGAACAGAGGGTACGAACATACACACAGACTGGTGCAGTCACACCACCCACAGAGAGTAGAAAGAGGAGAGGGAGTGCAGAGAGAGCAGACCAGAGAGATCATGTTTCTATGGTTCCATGTTTTCTTCAGATAGAGGAGGAGATGCTGTCCCTCCAGAACGAGCGCTCTGAGAGGATCCGGTCCCTGCTGGAGCGTCAGGCCCATGAGATCGAGGCCTTTGACTCGGAGAGCATGCGTCTGGGCTTCAGTAACATGGCATTAGGAGGGATCCCAGCAGAGGCCTACACTCAAGGCTACACGTCCTCTGGCCCTGCCCCCTCAGGCTCCGCCCCATGGCCCCGCCCCGTCCCCCGCTCTGGCTCGCACTGGTCCCACAGCGTGTCATCGTCCTCCACCCCGTCCTGGAGGAGCCACGGGTTCAGCCGGGCCGAGAGCGTGGGCTTTGGGCACGAGCAGAGGTGAGAGGTTATACAGACATCTATATAACACACATACAGAGAGAGGTCGTACAGACATCTATATAACACACATACAGAGAGAGGTCGTACAGACATCTATATAACACACATACAGAGAGGTCATACAGACATCTATATAACACACATACAGAGAGAGGTCATACAGACATCTATATAACACACATACAGAGAGAGGTCGTACAGACAACTATATAACACACATACAGAGAGGTCGTACAGACATCTATATAACACACATACAGAGAGAGGTCGTACAGACCTCTATATAACACACATACAGAGAGAGGTCGTACAGACAACTATATAACACACATACAGAGAGGTCGTACAGACATCTATATAACACACATACAGAGAGAGGTCGTACAGACATCTATATAACACACATACAGAGAGAGGTCGTACAGACATCTATATAACACACATACAGAGAGGTCATACAGACATCTATATAACACACATACCAGAGAGGTCATACAGACATCTATATAACACACATACAGAGAGAGGTCGTACAGACATCTATATAACACACATACAGAGAGAGGTCGTACAGACATCTATATAACACACATACAGAGAGAGGTCGTACAGATATCTATATAACACACATACAGAGAGAGGTCGTACAGACATCTATATAACACACATACAGAGAGAGGTCATACAGACATCTATATAACACACATACAGAGAGGTCATACAGACATCTATATAACACACATACAGAGAGAGGTCGTACAGACATCTATATAACACACATACAGAGAGGTCGTACAGACATCTATATAACACACATACAGAGAGGTCGTACAGACATCTATATAACACACATACAGAGAGAGGTCGTACAGACATCTATATAACACACATACAGAGAGAGGTCGTACAGACATCTATATAACACACATACAGAGAGAGGTCGTACAGATATCTATATAACACACATACAGAGAGAGGTCGTACAGACATCTATATAACACACATACAGAGAGAGGTCATACAGACATCTATATAACACACATACAGAGAGGTCATACAGACATCTATATAACACACATACAGAGAGAGGTCGTACAGACATCTATATAACACACATACAGAGAGGTCGTACAGACATCTATATAACACACATACAGAGAGGTCGTACAGACATCTATATAACACACATACAGAGAGAGGTCATACAGACATCTATATAACACACATACAGAGAGAGGTCATACAGACATCTATATAACACACATACAGAGAGAGGTCATACAGACATCTATATAACACACATACAGAGAGAGGTCGTACAGACAACTATATAACACACATGCAGAGAGGTCATACAGACATCTATATAACACACATACAGAGAGGTCATACAGACATCTATATAACACACATACAGAGAGAGGTCGTACAGACATCTATTTACAATGCCTTGCGAAAGTATTCGGCCCCCTTGAACCTTTCAACATTTCAGGCTTCAAACATAAAGATATAAAATTTAATTTTTTTGTCATGAATCAACAAGTGGGACACAATCGTGAAGTGGAACGAAATTTATTGGACAAATTTAACTTTTTTAACAAATAAAAAACTGAAAAGTGGGGCGTGCAATATTATTGGGCCCCTTTACTTTCAGTGCAGCAAACTCAGTCCAGAAGTTCAGTGAGGATCTTTGAATGATCCAATGTTGTCCTAAATGACTGATGATGATAAATAGAATGTACCTGTGTGTAATCAAGTCTCCGTATAAATGCACCTGCTCTTTGATAGTCTCAGGGTTCTGTTTAAAGCACAGAGAGAACCATGAAGACAAAGGAACACACCAGGCAGATCCGAGATACTGTTGTGGAGAAGTTTAAAGCCGGATTTGGATACAAAAAGATTTCCCAAGCTTTAAACATCTCAAGGAGCACTGTGCAAGCAATTATATTGAAATGGAAGGAGTATCAGACCACTGCAAATCTACCAAGACCCGGCCGTCCCTCCAAACTTTCATCTCAAACAAGGAGAAGACTGATCAGAGATGCAGCCAAGAGGCCCATGATCACTCTGGATGAACTGCAGATAACTACAGCTGAGGTGGGAGAGTCTGACCATAGGACAACAATCAGCGCCACCTTTTGCTGCAATTACAGCTGCAAGTCGCTTGGGGTATGTCTCTATCATTTTTGCACATCAAGAGACTGGAATTCTTGCCCATTCTTCCTTGCAAAACAGCTGGAGCTCAGTGAGGTTGGATGGAGAGCGTTTGTGAACAGCAGTCTTCAGCTCTTTCCACAGATTCTCGATTGGATTCAGGTCTGGACTTTGACTTGGCCATTCTAACACCTGGATACGTCTATTTGTGAACCATTCCATTGTAGATTTGGCTTTATGTTTTGGATCATTGTCCTGTTGGAAGATAAATCTCCGTCCCAGTCTCAGGTCTTTTGCAGACTCCAACAGGTTTTCTTCCAGAATAGTCCTGTATTTGGCTCCATCCATCTTCCCATCAATTTTAGCCATCTTCCCTGTCCCTGCTGAAGAAAAGCAGGCCCAAAGCATGATGCTGCCACCACCATGTTTGACAGTGGGGATGGTGTGTTCAGGGTGATGAGCTGTGTTGCTTTTACGACAAACATATCGTTTTGCATTGTGGCCAAAAAGTTCGATTTTGGTTTCATCTGACCAGAGCACCTTCTTCCACATGTTTGGTGTGTCTCCCAGGTGGCTTGTGGCAAACTTTAAACAAGACTTTTTATGGATATCTTTGAGAAATGGCTTTCTTCTTTCCACTCTTCCATAAAGGCCAGATTTGTGCAGTGCACGACTGATTGTTGTCCTATGGACAGACTCTCCCACCTCAGCTGTAGTTATCTGCAGTTCATCCAGAGTGATCATGGGCCTCTTGGCTGCATCTCTGATCAGTCTTCTCCTTGTTTGAGATGAAAGTTTGGAGGGACGGCCGGGTTCCCATAAAATAACCCCAACCCAGCCTTAA